>JACXGI010011748.1:0-24286 GCA_016801175.1 Esox masquinongy | reverse complement strand
TGCAAAAGACTTGAGAGTAATTAAACGTGAAGCTACCAGGAATCCATTATCCTCCAGTGCCACCATATTGCAGAACTGCAACCTACCTGGAGTGTCCAGAAGTACAAGGTTTCAAGTGCTCAAAGACATGGCCAAGGTCAAGAAGGCTGAAAAAAGACCACCACTGAATAAAAGTTTTCTTTCTTCAAGCAGTGGTACAAGAAGAAGTCCTCAGCATTCAAGAAGGCCATGTTCTTTATGTAGGACAATACTCCATCACATGCATCCAAGTACTCCTCTGCTTGGCTAGCAAGCAAGGGCCTCAAAGATGCCCGAATAATGACCTGGCCCCCTTCCTTACCTGACTTAAATCCTATTGAGAACTTGTGGACCCTTCTCAAACGTGACATTTACAGTCAGGGAAGACAATACAACTCTTTGAACAGCATTTGGGAGGCTGTGGTTGCTGCTTCAGCGAAAGTTGATCGTGAACAGATCAAGAAACTGACAGACTGCATGGATGGACGGCTCATGGCCGTTATTGAAAAGAAGGGTGGATATATCGGTCACTGAATATTTTTGAAAGGCCAGATTTAATTTTCATTTTGTGTTACTTATTTGTTGCACTTACTCAAAAAATTGAGAATAAACAAGTGAGTTGGAGAAATTATTTTTGTAATTTAGTTGCCTAATAATTGTGCAAACTAATTGTTGCCTAATAATTGTGCACACTTATGTATTCCCCTGAGAAAGATCAAAACAAATTTTTCTTTATTAAACATTCAGGTTTGAGGTTCAATGATATTTTGTGTTGACCGAGAGCATTGTGTTTGTTCAACAATAAAATAAATCTCGAGGAATACGATTTGCCTAATAATTGTGCATGCAGTGTAGACCTCTACACATTAATATTTTCAATAATGCCTGGTTGCGGTTATACATTTTCTTCCATGACATTACTTTAATTTTACATATCCTATTCTTATCCACCTCTATTCATGGCCCGATTTCATCAAAACAGCTATCAAAAGATTTAGGAGAGCTGAAGATTACAACAAGACTTCCTTCTAGTGCAACATCTGTCACCAGCTCACGCCCTCGAACACGTCACCAATCTCCTGAACACAGCTCACTCTCCAGCTCATACTCAGCTCAACACGTCATGGATCCTCTGAACGCAGCTCACGCTCCAGATCCCAATCACCAGAATTATGATGACCTGTTCAGACACCTGTATGTCATCAGCAAACACTATTCAATTCAGTTCATTGCACCTTATCCTTGTGAGTTATCGTTTGTATTTTTGCAACATTCTAGTCTGAGATCAGTTTATCCTATTGTATAGCCTTTTCATATATCCAGTTGTTTTGTCCATCCTCAC
This sequence comes from Esox masquinongy, assembly GCA_016801175.1. NCBI lineage: Eukaryota > Metazoa > Chordata > Actinopteri > Esociformes > Esocidae > Esox > Esox masquinongy. Next base: position 22,926 of record JACXGI010011748.1, on the reverse strand, counting down.
TGACTATGTTTTTGCCTATTTCCTGCCTGTACTTTTGCCTATCTGATATCCTGACATCGACCTCTTGCCTCCTCTTCCCGGACTACACTGTCAGCCTATGTATGCCTGTATTGTAATCTGACTCTGATTACCTGTTATCGACTTTGGCCTGTTTTCTGTTACCAGTGTTGCCTGTCCCTTATACTTCTAATACCTTTGCACTCCACGATGGGAACCATAACACCATGTATGGCTTTGATGAAAGTTTTTTATAAGTATTTTATTGGATCCTACATGTGTCTTAAAGATAAATTACAATATTTCACAAATTAGCAAATGCTTTACATTTCATTCTGACCCCAATTCATTATAACAGCTAGTATATACATACACATGAATTTATGTGTACACAAATTAAACAATAAGGATAAAAAAGACTACATGTTTATCTTACGTTTTAGGTGGTAGACTAACAGGTAATATGTTTTTACAAGCCTGTCTGATTTTAGACATCTTTACTCCATAAACAATAGGATTAAAAAGTGGCTGGCACATCAGATAGTACACAGACAAAATTGTCTGAACTACAGTTGGAACATTTTTCATAGGCCTATCAAATCTACTCTGGAGCAGATTTAAGAAACAGCCAAAAGAAAAATTCAACAGGGAGGCCAGGTGAGGAGTGCAGGTGCTAAAAGATTTCTGTTTTGTCTCAATAGAAGATCTCAAACAAATATTCAGGATCTTAATATAAGAGCACAAAATAATAACTAAAGGGAAAGCAACTGTCAAAACAATACCACAGATTCCATAGATGTTATTCAGAGTTATGTCGGAAGTTGAACAGGCAAGTTTCACTACCAGGTAGTTGTCACAATACACTTTTTCTATCACGTTCCCACATAATTGCAAATGACTAGTTAAACATAATGTTAGGGTGAATTTAAAAAAAGCACAAAACCATACAACACAAATTAAAATCCACACCCTAGTTGGTGTCATAATTATGTTATACTGAAGTGGATAACATATAGCAAGGTACCTGTCATAAGACATGACTGCTAAATTGCTGAATTCAATAGTACCATATGAATACAAACAAAAGATCTGTAGGTAACAGTAAGTAATGGAAACAGCATGAACATCTGAAACCAAATTAGTCATGAAAGCAGGAAACAATGCAGTGCTACCATACAACTCATTTACAAACAAACTGCACAGGAATTGATACATGGGTTTGTGAAGGCTTCTCTCCGTACATATAACCACAATAAGCACTGTGTTTGCAAAAACTATGGACAAATATAAAACCATCATTAAAAGAAAACACAAGTACCTTAAGTTTCCACTATCACTGTATCCAGTTAGTATAAAGGATGTGAATTGTGTTGAGTTCATAATTGTTTTAAATTGTACCTTGAAGTGATTGTGGATATTTGGTTCACAGAACAATGATAAAAATGTTTATCAGGTAAAACATTCAATCACTATCTCATGATTCTCTATTTCTAAGACTTCCGGTTGATCATCAAGACTTAGGTGGCTGGAAAACCGGTGGCTGGAAAATGTGTAGAACATACAACAAACAATTATTTCCTAGTGTAGTTAAAAAAAAAAATTTAATTATTATTTCAGTTGTACCACTGCCTCAGCTTACCAGTTTTATGCTCTTACACAAACATTCACAGAACTGTATGAATTCACCAAGATGCTTTAACCAAACATAGCAACCATTGGTTAATTAGATACTGCCCACTGTGTCTCTCTTTCTCACTTTGTCTTGCACTCGCCTGTCTTACGTTCTAACTGTTTGAATAAAAAGCATTTAGCAGGAAACAAGGCAATGCTACCATACAACTCATTTACAAGCAAACTGCACAGGAATAGATACATGGGTTTGTGAAGGCTTCTCTCCATACATATAACCACAATAAGCACTATGTTTGCAAAAACTATGGACAAATATAAAACCATCATTAAAAGAAAACACAAGTACCTTAAGTTTCCACTATCACTGTATCCAGTTAGTATTATGGATGTAAATTGTGTTCATAATTTTTTTTAAATTGTACCGTGACTGGTACTGTGTGCTCTTCCTTTTCTCATACTATTTTGTACTCTTCCTTTTCTCATACTATTTGAATAAAAATAATTTAAGTGTTAATAAAGATCTAGGCACTGGTCTAGATCACTTGATGTCTTTCTCCAGACTGCTGTAGTGTAGACATTGGAGTACTGCCTATTCCACCTAAATTACTGTGACATCACTGACCTTTTATATCCTTTAAAAGAATAAAAACAACTGTTTACAGCAAGTAATTCCCATGGTGGGTGGACCTCAGCTTGTCATAGATGATTAAGTTGCAATTAGTGTCTGTGTCTAAATAGTCAAAGAGTTTGTTAGCTCTCACGTGGATGCGCTGAGCAGGCTAGATACTGAGCCATGGGGAACAGAAAAGAACGGTCAAAAGGCCTGCGTAACAAGGTAATGGAACTTTATAAAGATGAAAAAGGATATAAAAAGATAACCAAAGCCTTGCAAATGCCAGTCAGTACTGTTCAATCACTTATTAAGAAGTGGAAAATTCGGGGATCTCTTGATACCAAGCCAAGGTCAGGTAGACCAAGAAAGATTTCAGCCAAAACTGCCAGAAGAATTTTTCGGGATGCCAAGAAAAACCCACAGGTAACCTCAGGAGAAATACAGGCTGCTCTGGACAAAGATGGTGTGGTTGTTTCAAGGAGCACAATACGACGATACTTGAACAAAAATGAGCTGCATGGTTGAGTTGCCAGAAAGAAGCCTTTACTGCGCCAATGCCACAAAAAAGCCCAGTTACAATATGCCCGACAACACCTTGACATGCCTCACAGCTTCTGGCACACTGTAATTTGGAGTGACGAGACCAAAATAGAGCTTTATGGTCACAACCATAAGCGCTATATTTGGAGAGGGGTCAACAAGGCCTATAGTGAACAGAATTCCATCCCCACTGTGAAGCATGGGGGTGGCTCACTGATGTTTTGGGGGTGTGTGAGCTATAAAGGCACGGGGAATCTTGTGAAAATTGATGGCAAGATGAATGCAGAATGTTATCAGAAAATATTGGCAGACAATTTGTATTCTTCTGCACGAAAGCTGAACATGGGACGCACTTGAACAGTCCAGCACGACAATGACCCTAAGCACAAGGCCAAGTTGACCCTCCAGTGGCTAAAGCAGAAACATGTGAAGGTTCTGGAGTGGCCATCACAGTCTCCTGTTCTTAATATTATCGAGCCACTCTGGGGAGATCTCAAACGTGCGGTTCATGCAAGATGACCAAAGACTTTGCATGACCTGGAGACAGTTTCCCAAAACGAATGGGCAGCTATACCACTTGTAAGAATTCGGGGCCTTATAAACAACTATTACAGAAGACTGCATGCTGTCATTGATGCTAAAGGGGGCAATACACAGTATTAAGAACTAAGGGTATGAAGACATTTGAACAGGGGTCAGTTAATTTTTTTCTTTGTTGCCATGTTTTGTTTTATGATTGTGCCATTCTGTTATGACCTACAGTTGAATGTGAATCCCACAATAAATAAAAGACGTGTTTTGGTTTTCTGTACAAATGGTACTTATATTACCAATTCTCCAAGGGTATGCAAACTTTTGAGCACAACTGTATGTTGCAAAGGTATTCAACCTCCAACAATGAATATTTGGTTGAACCCATATTTTTTTTGGCTGAGTAAATACAAGCTTTGCATTTACAGGGTTGTAGTGATTTATTATACTTTTTCTTGGCTGATTTGCTCCAGGTTGTTTTGGTTGCTTGGACGACCCCTATGGGCTGCAGGTTTTAAATAGCGCCATAGATTCTCAGTGCGATTGAGATCAGGACTGAATTTCCTCCCATGCTTCAATTTTTAGCAGACTGAAGCATGTTCTCTTGCAGTGTTTCCCTGTATTTTGTTCCATCCATTCTTCCTTAAATTTTAAAATGATGCCCAGCCCGTGCTGCCACCACTATACCTCACTGTAAGGATGGTGCATCTTGAGACATGGGAAGTATTAGGTTTGCACTACACATGGCACTTTGAGGTGTGGCAAATCTTGGTCATCTTATCACAATAGGTTACTCTTATGTTTTATTTCCAAACTTCAGATGTGCTTTAGATGATACTTTTTGAGTAAGGCCTTTTTGCTGCCCTCCTATACAGGCCAGTGTTATGCAAAGCTTTTGATGTGGTTGACTGGTGCACCATTACTGTACATCCAAGCATTGAACTCTGTAGCTCCTTCAAAGCAATTGTTGGGTTCTCTGTGGATCCTTTCACAAGTTTCCCTCATGTTTGAGCGCTGAGCACTTTGCAATGCCTTGGAGGTGTAATGTGCATACTGGGATATCAAAACACGTCAATATTATGTTGTACCTTTTTCTTAGTCAATGTATTTGTATTACTTTATCTCTAAGTCCAGCAGAATGCTGTTTGGCATTTGTTTTCCTTCAGATTCACAGCCTGACCAATGATCCTTATACAGTAGAGTTTTTAACTTGAAAATGTGACAGCATTTGTTATGGTTCACAGGACAAGGCCAATGGTAAGGTCATTCTGGCCTTGTTTGGGAAATTTGTTTCATTTTTGTAAACTGAGAGCATTTACAGCACAGGGGTTGAACACACATGTAAGCAACATCATTTTTGTTCTTACAAATACAGTATTTCCCAAGAATATTACCTTATGTTACATCTCCTAGATGTGTTCCTGTGTTTGTTTTTGTTTGTCTTTTGTTTTTCCCTCTATCATTCAATATTCAGGTGTTCCATGTTCCTGTTCAACCCCTGTGATTGGTTCTCGTGTCCGTCATCAATAGTCCATCTGTTCCTGTGCAGCACCTATTTCTGTCATTGATGGCCAATCACACCACACTTTCCCTTTACACACATTTAGACATTCAGACATTTGACATTTATAAACACTAAGTAGATAGAGTTTGTCCTGTGTTTTGTGTGGGTATGTAACCCATGTTATGTCTGTGTTACTGCCACCCATTTGTTTTTTCAGTGTTTTAAATAAAAAACAATAGAAGAGAACAACGTCAATGTAACATTTGCAACAGATTACCAAATGGTTTACAAATGGTTTACTTCTCATCCTCACCCATTCAATATTACAGCTACAATATAAGTTACAAAACAAATAACATCTCATAAACAATCAGGACAGAGAAGGCCACCTTCATATTAACCTTTCATTTTAGTGTAAAGTATAGACTAACAGGTAGTATGTTTTAACAAGCCTATCTGATTTTAGACATTCTTACTCCATACACATGATTAAAAATTGGCTGACAAATCAGATAGTACACTAATAAAATAGTCTGAAGTTCATTTGTATTTGATTCTATAGGCCTATCTAAACTACTCTGAAGCAGATTTAAGAAACATCCAAAAGAAAAGTTGAGCAGCGAAGCCAGATGAAGAGTACAGGTTCTGAAAGCTTTCTGTTTGGTTTCAACAGAAGATTTAAAACAAATTTTCAGAATCCTAATATAGGAGTACAAAATAGAAATTAAAGGGACAATGACAGACAGAAAACAACACAGAGTCCATAGATGTTATTGAAAAAAACTTTATTTTCAGAACTACTCAGTGAAGAATTTGACAGATATTTTGTTAAAATAAACACTCATTGGGGGTGATTAGATTGCCCTCAGAGATATAAAGATATATAAAGATATATATCTAAATGATATATATAATTTGACAGATATAAAGATATATTGCAATAGTTTGGTATTTATCATTACATCTAAACGAGATGATTGAACACAAAATAAGATAAAGGGACATCAGAGGTATATACATTTGTCATTTCCTATTAGAGCATTCACTAAACATGGACTATTTCTGAGTAGTGGTAGAAAATGAATTGTCTGGTAATGGGTAATATGTAATAAAATGAAACAACAATGATAATAATTATTTAAATAACAGATACAGGGTTCAACATGTCCATTTCCATTGCACAAAATATCAATGTAACATTTGTAATTCAGTAATATGGGAGAATTGGTCATATATACAGTACCAGACACGTTTGGACACATTCATTTAAGGGTATTTCTTTAGTTTTGGTATTTTTCACATTGTGGACATCAAAACTATGAAGTAACACATATGGAATCATGTAAAAACCTAAAAAGGGTTTAACATATCAAAATACATTTTGTATTGTACTGTAGATTCTTCGAAGTAGCCACCCTTTGCCTTGATGACCAGCATGGCTACAACAGCATTCTGCAGCCAAACGCTATCCCACCTGGTTTGCTCTTAGTGTACCTACCATTTGTTTTCCAATAGGACAAAGACCCAAAACCCACCTCCAGGCTGTGTAAAGCTTATTTGACCAAGAAGACAAGAGATGGAGGGCTGCATCAGATGACCAGGCCTCTAAAATCACCCATCCTAAACCCTAGTGAGATAGTTAAGTATAATTTGGACCACAGATTGCAGGAAAAGCAGCCAACAAGTGCACAGCATTTGTAGGAACTCCGTCAAGACTGTTGGAAAGGCATTCAATTTGACTACCTCATGAAGCTGGTTGAGAGAATGCCAAGAGTGCAAATCTCTCAAAAAGGTAAAGGGTGACTATTTTGAAGAATCTAAAACATAAATTATTTTGATTTGTTTCACACTTTTTAATTATTATATTATTCCATATGTGTTGTTTCATAGTTTTGATGTCTTCACAATTATTCTACAATTATAAAACTAGCAAAATACCATTGAATGAGTCAGTGTGTCCAACCTTTTGACTTGACTGTAAATGAAAGTAAAATCTGCATTGTGGCATAGGGTAGCCTGGTGGTCTAGGCTGCTGTGTCTGGTGCACGTGAACTGCAGCAGCATGGATAATGAATAACAGTGCTTCACAAATTACCAAATGGTTGGCAAATGGTTTACTTCTCATCCTCACCCATTTATCATTACAGCTATTATATACGTTATAAAACAAATAACATCACATAATCAAACAGGACAGAAAAGGCCACCTTTATATTAACCTATTGTTTTTGTGTATAGACTGACAGGTAGTATGTTTTTACAAGCCTGTCTGATTTTAGACATTCTTACTCCATACACAATTGGATTAAAAAGTGGCTGACACATCAGATAGTACACAGATAAAATAGTCTGAAATACATTTGTATTTGATTCTATGGACTTATCAAATCTACTCTGAAGCAGATTTAAGAAACATCCAAAAGAAAAGTTGAGCAGCGAAGCCAGATGAGGAATACAGGTGTGGAAAGCTTTCTGTTTGGTCTCAGTAGAAGATTTAAAACAAATTTTCAGAATCCTAATATAGGAGTACAAAATAGCAATTAAAGGGACAACCACAGACAGAACAACACCACAGAGTCCATAGATGTTATTGACTGTCGTATCAGAAGTTGAACAGGCAAGTTTCACTACCAGGTAGTTGTCACAATACACTTTGTCTATAACATTACCACATAATTGCAAACGAATAGTTAAATACAGTCTAATGAGGAATTTTATAAAAGCACACAACCATATGACACCAACTAAAATCCACACTCTAGTTGGTGTCATAATAATGTTATACTGAAGTGGATAACATATAGCAAGGTACCTGTCATAAGACATGACTGCTAAATTGCTGAATTCAATAGTACCATATGAATACAAACAAAAGATCTGTAGGTAACAATAAGTAAAGGAAATTGCATGAACATCTGAAAACAAATGAGTCATGAGAGCAGGAAACAAAGCAGTGCTACCATACAACTCATTTACAAACAAACTGCAGAGGAATAGATACATGGGTTTGTGAAGGCTTCTCTCCATACATATAACCACAATAAGCACAATGTTCGCCATAACTATGGAGATGTATAACGCGGTTGTTATAAAAAAATACAAGTACTTTAAGGGTCCGTTTTCAGTGTAACCAGTTAGTATAAACGATGTGAATTGCGTTGAGTTCATCTTCCTAATAACATCATCATTCCAAATATTACTACAGGTATTTGTAGATATTTAAATCACAAAGTATCAGGTAACACATTCAACCACCATCTCATGATTGTTTTATTGTTATAATTCCAGTTGTTTATCAAGTGGCAATCTCACTGAATATTTGCCAAAGTTTCAGTCTTTAAAAGGTTTAAATATATTTTTCTTGTGTAGTTTAACAACTTTCTCAAACTGAAGATTATGAATATAATTGTGACAATTGTTTAGAAATATACCGTTGATAGACTGTCTTATCTTACCAGGCTTTGTTCTGCTGTAACACTAACACATACAATAGTGTCTGAATTCAACAAGATGCTACCAAAACACACCACACCACAAAACACTGATACAGCCCACCAAAGATCAGAGATAATCCTTGTGTCCCTCTTTCTAACTGTTTCACACACTTGCCTGTTCCCAGCTGACTGCCTGTCTGAGTTTTAAATAACAAAAACAATTGGCTTAAGAATGTCTATCAACTGGTATCTTTCTCAAGGCTACTGTAGTGTAGACATTGCCTTACTGAATATTTTGGGTCAGTGACCTGTTCCACACTAAACAACTGACTCATCACTGACCTTTTATACCCTTTAAACAATGAAAAAAATGCTTATAGCAATTACCTCTCATGGTGGGTGGTCCTCGGCTTGCCTTAAGTTAGTGCCAAAATAAAAGATTGGATGATGGAAATAAATGATTGGTCAATGAAGGTTATTGGCATGTGGAAGAATTATCCTATTTTATTTTACCAAGCATTTTGTTATTTCATTTGCAGTATCCAAATTGTATATTTTTAGTGTCTAAATGAAAAAAAAATATATATATATATAAACAATATGGCCAAAAGTATGAGGACACTGTCACCTATATGAGCTCGTTGGACATCCCATTCCAAAACCATGGGCATTAATATGGAGTTGGCCCTCCATATAACAGCCACCACTCTTCTGGGAAGGCTTGGAGTGTTTCTGTGGGAATTTGTGCCCATTTAACCAAAAGAGCATTTGTGAGGTCAAGCACTGATGTTGTACGGGAATCCTGGCTCGCAATCTTTGTTCCAATTCATCCTAAAGGTGTTCAGTTGGGTTGAGGTCAGGGCTCTGTGCAGCCCACTCGAGTTCCTCCACACCAACCTCATTGAACGATGTCATGCTGGAACAAGAAAGGGCCTGCCCCAAATGGTTGACACATAGTTGGAAGCACTCAACTGTCTAAAATGGCTTTCTATCCTGTAGCATTAAGATGACCCTTCACTGGAACTAAGGGGCCTAGCCCAAACCCTGAAACATAGCCCCAGACCCATTTCCCTCCTTTACAGCTGGCATTATGCATTCCGGTAGGCAGTGTTCTCCTGGCATCTGCCGCACCCAGATTCATTCATCAGACTGCCAGACAGTGAATCGTGATTCATCACTCCAGAGAACACATTTCCACGGCTCCAGAATCCAGGCAGTTTGGAACTCTGTGGTGAGTGTTGCAACAGACAACAGGCGATTTGTAAGCGCTGCGCGCTTCAGTACTTGGTGGGCCTACTCTTTGAGCTCAGTACAACTCGGTGTCCTGCCAATGTTTGTCTATGGAGATTTCACGGCAGCTGATCCATCAATTCCTGTAAGTTATGAGGTGGAGCTGCCATTGATCGGACTTGTTGGTTAAGCGCATTCCACAGATGCTGAATTGGATTGAAATCTGGAGAATTTGGATGCCAAGGCAACACCTTGAACTCTTCATCATGTTCCTCAAACCATTCCCGAACCATATGTGTAGTTTTGCAGGTTGTATTATTCTGCTGAAAGAGGCCAATACCATCAGAGAATACCATTGCCATCAAGGGGTGTGCGTGGTTGGCAACAATGTTTAGGTTGGTGGCACGGGTCAAATTGATGTCCACATGAATGCCCGGACCCAGAGTTTCCCATCAGAACATTGACCAGAGCATTATACTCCTGCCGTTTCAGAGATGTTCTGACCCAGTCATGACTGGTCATGATGTTTTAGCTTATCAGTGTATATATACAGTATATAAATTACCATGCAGAATAGCCTTGATTCTCACAATTTTTTCATTTTGCTAAAAGGCATCTCATTTGCTGATAATCCACTGATACTTCAGAAAGGATGATTCTTTTCCTCAATAGTGTACAGCTAAGTTTAGATTAAAAAGAGCTTTTAACAGATCGATAAAGAAAATAAATTTACATTCTTATATATTCTTGACCATAATGGTCTTAGATGAAAATTAATATACTATGACCAACGATATACAGTCTTTTTTCCCATGCTGCCCACTTCTTGTCAGGCCCAGTTTGATATTGTTGCATCATTCTCATCAGACCAGTCTGAGGGGACACAATTAAGCCTAATGCCACTCTGTACCTTCCTGGGAATAACCCTCCATTGGTCTAATGAGAGACAAGAGATTCCGGCCAAGAGCTACCACTGTTGTTGTGTCAGACTATTGTCTCTCAGACTCTCTGGTGTTGCAGAGGTCCAGTTGTTTAATTACCCATTATCTAAACACTGTTGGCCAAAGTAAACATGTTTTCTTGCTTGTTCTATGGCAGGATGATAATGGACAGACATTTGCCTTAAATCAGCATCCCTAGGTTTTTGTGTCTTCGTGAGTAGTGTTTCAGTCATCCATAATATATGTCAGGCATTTGTAAACTGGTGATGCAGGGAAAAAGTTTCCTTTCAGTTGATCATTCAGTACGACACAATGGGGTACACACTCTTATTCCATCCACACCTGAGCACACCACAAAATCAGTCAAGAACGGTAGCAAAGCAGTCAAAATGGCAATAACGAGTTAACAAAGCCTTCCGCGCCAGGTTCTGAAGTGTAAGTGAGATCGTTTTGTGTTACCAAACACAAGGAGCTAATTATTTTCCTGTCCAGCTAAGCTAGCCAGTGAAAGAGCAACATTTTGAGTCCACAAGAAGCATCAAACCTTTTATGACACGCCAGAAACCATTAATTGTCCATGAAGGTTGATCATGTCACATTGTACTGGGTTGCATTTTCGATGCCACATGTGTACAATATTTCTAACTTTTGCTTTTTTTGGCCATATGAGGGGCAACCGGAAGTTCATAAAAGATACAAATAAAAGATGAATACGGAAAATGCCAGACAAGAGATGCGGCAAAAACATGTAGAGCAAAATGCATATGCATCTTGTGGGCATGCTGTGTAAGAAGCCTTGCCAGACCACTCCTGTACAGTTTTTGCTTTAGGCAATTCTAAAGTGACACTATGCCGATGTTCTACAGGAGCCAAGCCTTCAGCTAATTTCCCTTTTCGAAGTATTCAAATCTGAGGAGGTTACGCATAAAACAGACCCATGGATTGAGGTTAATGCAAAGCAGCTCATTGACTGCTTCGCCAAGCCAGCTTGAAGTAGGGCCCTGTCTAAGAAGCGACTATCCCACGGCATAGTGGAGGCCATCCACAAGCAATGGGCAGGGATTGCCTGAGAGAGTGGGCACTCTCTCCATTAGGTGTGTGGCAGCATCTTGGGCACTGTTTAAATGGTTGAATGCATCAGACATTTATGAGAACTGGGCGACACCTCACACATTCATGTGGTATTACTACCTCAATGTCACTGGTCCCAGCCTGGCTCAGAGTGTGCTGTCTGATGGTACTGCATAGAGTGAATTGGCAGACTGCTTATTCTGCACCGCCAAGGGACTGCTTTTGTGCATGGTGGTTCCCTTGAGTAGGCTGCCATGGCAAGGCTGGTTCAGTGACCACTAAGCCCGCTTTGGCAGTGATTGTATGTCTCCAGAATGTGTTGAACCTGGTATCAGTTTATCAGGACGAGTATTGGAGGATACTTGTTTGAGGATGGCCTTTGTACAGTGTGGCATGGTCCCCTGAAAGTTTTTACTAGTGGTTGGAATGTGTCCCCTATTTTCAATTACGTTTGAATGTAAACTTCTTTACCATTACTGTTGGCATCAAGTACTCAACAGATACAGAAGTTTTTATTTGTTTTTCGGTTAAGTCACTGGTTACAATATGTGAACTATTGGGCAGGACAACCAAACAAAAACAAAGCAGAACAGGTGGAATAAATAAACGTCTTACAACAGGAATACAATATGTGTCTTATTTATATCATAGGTAAAAAATGCAAACAAGGACCACAGAAGTCATTATGACTGGTAATATGAACTCCTGAAATGGTAACAATCTGTAATAAAAATGCCAACAGCTAAGAAATTAAATAACAGACAAGGGAAATTCAGTGATTTTTAGAAAATGATATTCTGTAACACAGAGGTCTGAAAGCTATGAATGCAATAAGAACATAAGAGAGGGCTTACAATATCAGACTCTAGGAGCTTATGGAGAAAGTAACACACTCCAAGGCTCACTAATTCTAAGGCAATAGTTTATTGACACATGCAACAAGGCCTAACGTTACTGGAAGTTCGTTGGCTGACCAATGCATCAACTGTGCTCCACACGTTGCTGTTTTTGTTCACGTACAACTCCTTTATAACACAGAATATCTGATGAATTACTTTTCTATTTTTTGTATTTCGATTGCATATTTTAGATTGCCTGACAACTGTTCACTACCTAATTCAGCCTGAAAATTATATTATTTGGCTAGATTAAGAGGGTCAAGTAGCCAGGCAATTTTTAGAACCACATTTGTCATCAATCAATATACAAAGTGGTTGGTTTTAGAAACCTGAAAACCTATGAGCAGACTAGACTTTGATTATTACAGTTTTTACAGTTTTTAATAAAGTGAAACAAATAAACTCTTTGCTGATGCTAATATCATTATTTCTAAGGTTGAACCTAAAAAAAGGCTTATTTTTCCCCATACTTACCATTAGGGAAACGGACATTGTGACAGCTGGGCATTAGTGCAGATCGGGAATAGACTTGCTTGAATACCTTAATGCAGAGGTTATCAAATCTCTCCTGGGGACTGCCATTCCATTTATTAGATGTTTTCCAAAGCTAGGGCACATCTATCAACTTGTCAACCAATTGGTTTCTTGATTCAGGTGAGCTACTTCAGGGTAACAACAACATTTTGAGATGGATGGGCATTCCCAGGAAAGATTTGAGTACCACTGACTTAATGCAACATTCCTTTCATACAATTACAATCAGTGGAAGGTAGAATGTTACATCTTGAGTAATCTTGAAATAGCTGAGTTGTTGGTGATAACTCAAGAGAACTGATACGGTACAGTATATGGTACAATGATGTACAGTTCTGACCTTGAATGCAAACCCTAACAATAAATTTGGAATTGTTTTATTTGAACAGGGAAAGGATCGCCTGGTTCCTCTCTAGGTTTCTACCTAAATTTCGGCCTTCTTAGGGAGTTTTTCCTAGCCACTGAAATTCAACCCTACTGTTGTTTGCTCCTTGGGGTTTAAGGCCGGGTGTTTTGTAAAAGTACTTTGTGACAACTGCTGATGTAAAAAGGGCTTTATAAATTAATTTGATTGATTGATTGATCAAATTATAAGCTGAATCTTTTAATGTGTTGAATCATGACAATCCTAATGAAAAAAATATGTTAGGGTTTAAAATCATATGGTCCCCCCCTAAACGGGGTCTGTGCCCCACCTTGGCCACCAGTCAAAATGTTCTGAACATGCCCCTGGGTTCAATTAATCAAACTTAAAAGACATGGTTAATGATTTAAACATCCCTAAACTAAGGAGGTTTGCGTGGACATTGAATTTTTGTAATTTTGTATGGATATGTACACATATGTAAATATTGTTGTTATGATTGAATGTATGGCACTGAGTCCCGATGTCAACTTGTGTGTTGCCCTTGCCTTTAATAAGGACCACAATGGAAACAAGTCTTGAAATTTGTTGTGTTTATATCATATAGTATTCTGTATGTGTATCTGTTGATTGGTGTAACATTTTTCATGTATTTTGTCAAATACATTTTTTTGTCAAATTTCACGTAGTAAATGTAGTGAGTGTCAAATCAATCCAATCTTGATGACGCAACTGTGCTGTGATGCAGGGCGCTGGACCACTGTGCCAACTCTCACTATTCCCTGCAATATTTACATAGTGTTTTCTTAAAAAAACACACACACACACACAAATCAGGTGGCTTTTTGTCAATATTTTGCAACCAGGAAATGAAAGTTTAACAATTTACACTTTTTAAACAATTTACAATTTGTTGCTTAACCCAGCTACAAAATACATTAAAAATATATATATATATTTTCAAAACAGTGCTGGAAGTGGTGTTGCGAAGAATTCAGTGACCGTGCGAATTCAGTGTGCCTGTCGAAAATGCGCATGCGCTGCTATCGAATATTTCTTTCTGTCGACGGGAGCGTGTGATATCTCGTGCACTTGTTGCTCCTCGCTACCGACATTGTTTTCCTTCTAAAAAGCGTCTGGTAACCTAAGCTTGTTGGCGCTGCAATATTAACCTTGTGATCTTTGCGATTCTGCATCCATAGATACGTTTTTTTGAAAACAGCAGCAGAAAGCAAATATATTGTGTTGGTTAACATATGTGTGTAGTACTGTATTGTTGCAATGACAAATGCCATGTTTGCGTTAGCTAGCACAGCCAGTCAAAGTAACTGTGATCTTATAGTTTTCCAATTCAATTTGTTGGACTTCTCTCAATATTAACAAGCTACCCATACAGAAAAAATATGTATTTTAAATATATTATTTCTATACATTTGATAAATGTATGTCAAAGTGTTGCAGTTGGATTCCTTAAATATATTTCGAAAAAACGTATTACTATAAATGCATGGCTGTATTACGAACACGCAACTTTACGCTCTCCTGTCTGGCGCGCTACACACTGCTCCAAACAAGGATAAGCTAGTAGTGGTTTTACCAAGGTCGCTGCAGTACGTAAGAATATCTTGCTGACTGTAAGATGAAACGCATTTTGTATATGTATCGCTAAAATGTATTTAAACAGCTAAAATTGATGTTATCAATATGTCAGTAATTAACATTTTAAAAGTGTGGTTGTATATTCAGATCTGCTGTGAAGTAATATCAAATATAGCAATCCTTACATTAATGTCATTTTGGACTGTGAACATTGTTTCATGCAGTATACTAAGCATGTACACCTCAAGGTGAAATACACGTTTTTATAGTTCTGTAAATGTCATTTATCATTAAATAGCAACAATGTCTACACATAATTATTCAATTAATAATAAAATAAGCCTTAATGGTAGCATTTTTGTCTTTTATCAAATGATCCACCATTCTAACCCACCATTTTATGTAAAAAATGAATCCTGTTACAAAACTAGATGGGAAATGATTGCTTACATTACTAGAACATACACTAGCCTATGAGAAAGGTCACATAACAGGACCACAAGGTATTTATAAAGCCCTTTTACATCAGCAGTTGTCACAAAGTACTTTTACAAAAACACCCAGCCTGAAACCCCAAGGAGCAAACAACAACAGTGTAGAATTTCAATGGCTAGGAAAAACTCCCTAAAGGCCGTAATTTAGGAAGAAACCTAGAGAGGAACCAGGCACAGAGGGGTGACCAGTAAATATCCAGTAAATTCATATCATTGTGAAAAATGCATTCGGTAATGTATTTTCCACACAAAATACATATTGTAATGAGACCATGTTTGTCAGTGAAATACATTTCGACAAAAATTAAATGAATTTATACATTTGAAATACATTTTGATACTTGTATTTTGAATCAAGTTGAAAATTGGAACACTGTGTAATAGTGCAACAATTAAAGAATAATGTTTCTCAATATAAAATTGCAGAGAGTTTGGGGATCTAATCATCCATGGTACATAATAGCATTAAAACATTCAGAGAATCCAGAGAAATCTCTGTACGCAAGGGAAAGGCCCAAAAACCAGTATTGGATGGCTGTAATCTTTGGGCCCTCAGACAGCACTGCATTAAAAACAGACACGATTCTGTAGTGGACATCACTGCGTGGGCTCAGGAACACTTTTGAAAACCATTGTCTGTGAACTTAGTACATCGCTGCATCGACAAATGCAAGTTAAAACTGTACCATGAAAAGAAGATACCACATATAAACAAGATCCAGAAACACCCCCGTCTTCTCTGGGCCCAAGCTTATTTATGCCACTGTTTGACACAACCATGTCTGGCTGCCTGGCTGCCTGGCTGGGGAAAATACGGCATAAACTCTCACCAAATGCTATAGGTATATTAGGCTTATTATTAGGGTGATTATTAATCCCACCCACCTCGTGTCTAAATCATTCTCGGATTTGAGGGGAATAAGTAATCAGTAGAACTGGCTTTGAGGTTCACATTTCTATTAGAGGGTTATATAAGTCATTGAATAATTAAAATAAGAGACCTGGTCATAAGATGAGAGGGGGAGAAGGGGAGAATTAGACAGTTAGGTAACCAAGGCCCTGTTGTGTGAACTAGCCCCTAAATATGGTTCAGCTGTTTAAAATGCACCAGCAACTCTGGGAATGTACATTTCAGCATAGAGGGCAACCTCAGAGAATCTAAAGACACTGTCTTTGAAACTTAAGCTGTTTAAGACCGTTCAACTTTCAGGTAGAATGCATCATTAGCTGATATAAACCTTTTTATAAGCTGATAAAGCCCCTATTCAACCCCTGCCGAGTTTTAGAACATAAAATAGGTACTATGCCAATAATTTAACATGCTCAGTTTGTTTTGTTGTCATTTTCAAACCCATTCAAACTACTCCAGTAAATAAATAAAAAATAACTGAATAAAACTGATGTGAAAACGGATGTTTTTTTTATTCAAATCCATTAGACATTTGAGATATCTGAAGATATGAGGGTGCGTTGTTCACTGATGTTCACTGCTTTCCCTTGAGGTATCGACGGAAGAGGCGGGCTCTCTTCTTAGTGGAACCACGGCCAGTCACCAGCTCTGGTATATTGTCATAATGTTTCCAGCGATATGTCCTCTGAGCTCTTCTCCACTTGTGCTCAACTCCAAAAATAATCTGCGGAAAGACAACACACTTAGTCTCCTTAAAAAAAGAGCACTCTTTTCATTCATGCTCCCTAGTCCCTCTTAAAATGATAGTGTAACATTTTGCTTATGTAGTGACAAGAGTAATGGCAGTTAACATAACTTGTCCAGAATGGGTGAAGCCAGATAAAGGCCTTCCTATGTACCTGAAGTAGTTGGGTGACACTGATGGGGAGCAGCCAGTCTATGCCGTAGACCCAATAACAGAAAGCCAGGAAGACGAGGCCTGCAGCCTCCTCCCAACTCTCTTCAGCACCTTTGGTCACATCCGCCATCATCTTCCACAGAAGGTCACTGGCCTCTGCTGACTTCCCACTCCTGAGCTCAGCTACTTGGGTTTGATGTGATTTGAGGCGGGCTGTAGCATCTCTTGTTTTACAGCCGAAGGCAGTAGCATCCTTGTCATTCTTTTGAATAACAATTGCTTGTATGGGTGCTGGAGGCCTTGTCTGTACTAAAGGGGTTGGATGATGTATCGCAAGTATCTCTCCAGTGCGATTGTACAAGCTGGGTCCTGTCGTCTCATTGGTTGCACAAGCATTTCCTGTGCAACTGTTCAAACTGTGTTCCGTGGTCTCATTGGTAGTACAGTCATTTCCAGGGCAACTATACAAACTGTGTCCTGTGGTCTCATTGGTTGTACAAGCCTTTCTGTCGCAACTATACAAACTGTGTCCCATGGTCTCACTGGTTGTACCGGCATTTTTAGGGTAACTATATAAACTGTGTCCTGTGGTCTCAGTGGTTGTCTTTGCAGCCCAGGGTTTATGATAAAAGTTGATAGGAGCCAGGGTGCTGTTCAGGTATAGTCCATGATTAGGCTCACTAGCCCCCTGCCTGATGCCCTTGGGGGTAATCAGAGCATTTCTAAAACCCTTGTTGTCCGGATGGTGTAATGTCGCAAGTAAACATACCATCAAATGAATGCAGAGAGTGTACAGATACATTTTTCTTCAGAAACATTTGCTGAACCAATTGAAAAAGCAACCGCTTGCTATGAAGATATGGTGAGTTATGGTGTTCAAAATGTTTGATTGGAATGTTGGCTTACACAGTTCCCATGATGTCACAGAAGGCATCAACATGTCACTCCCCCCTCCTTCATGACATCATCACAATATGGTCAAGATGAATGTGGATCATTTAAAGGGGAAGGCTTTTATTTCCATCATTTTACATTTTGAATGCTTCCAATTTTAAACTTGAAGCTTTATTATAAACTTCTAAACTTTTATTTTAATTAGCACAAATTTGAAATATTCTGAAGCAGAGACATCATTGCTGTATAGTTGATTAAAATGCTGATTATTTTGCAAGGGGGACAGACTGAGATGTCTACGGGATCATTCAGTTTTCTGTGGCGTGATGTCATTCGGTGACTGGCCAGAGAATGACACAGTTCAGAGGGCATAACAGTTTCCACCAGGCCTCAAATTTCATGATTTTAAGGGTAAGGCCACTTGGCCTTTAAGGGGGTACATAATTTGCCAGGGCAACAAGGCCTACAGCCAGGGCACTAAGGCCATGAAGCAAAATAGTCAGTAAAAAAACCTTCTGTTAAGAAAAACATAAACAATTACTGTAGTGATTTAAGAAAGCTTGTATGTCCTCCTCATGCTTTAAGTAATGACAAATAATTCATAATTGACAGATCTTGCCATCTAGTTCTACCCTTGTGTGTCAGTAACAATTAGAAGTATGTTTTTTTAACCGATGTTAGTTAGCTCAATGTTAATCCCTTGACAAGAAAGCCCCAAATCACCTTCAAATTAACACCTTTTGTCCAATAAATCAAGATCAAGCTAGGCGTTCTGTTTAGTTAGAAGACTTTAAACATATTTCTAAAATTCTTACATATGAGTATATGGTAGGAAATATAGTACAAACTAAAGAAAGCACAGTATTAACAATAACCCATATGTTAAACAGCAAAGTTTTGGAACAAGCAAACCTCACTAGAGAATAATTATCACAGAACACTCAATCTACAACGTTACCACAAAATTTTAGTTGCAAACTAAGAGTTATATCTGTGATGTTGATGAAAAAAACGGGACATCAGAATTATGCCACAAATTATTTTTGGTGTCTTCATTTTGTTATATTGTAAAGGATAATATAAAGGATAATAAATAAGTACCTATCATAGGACATAGCTATATTACAATATTCTGTTAAAGTGAAGATCTGAAGATAACAATAAAGATGGGAAATATCATGTGTCTCAGAGTGCAAGTAAAAAATGAGAGCAGGAAACAAACCAGTGCTGTCATACAACTGATTAACAAACAAAGCACATAGAAACAGATACATGGGTTCATGAAGGCGTCTTTCAGTGCAGATAACTCCAATAACCAAAACATTGCCAAGAATGATGAATAAATATAATACAGTTACTACTAATTGTTCGATATCACTGCTTAGAGCAGGCCAAAAGACCTTGAAATTAGTTGTGTTGTCCATGGTCATCAGAGTTTGTAAAGAGGTTCTGTCATTGTTTAAATGGTAAATCAAATATAATACAATGTAATCAGAAATTACAAAATAATTACATTTATAGTTCTTGATTCAGTAATTTGCCCACATATTATGTATACTTACCAATATAGACTAAAACACTAGTACATTTAGTATGCTGCACTCATATTACATACAGTGCCCTCCACAATTATTAGCACCCCTAGTAAAGATGAGTAAAAAATTGTTATAAAAAATTCACCTTTTTGTGGATTAGCTTAATGTCACACTGAAAAAATGAGAAACATCCAACCTTTAATTTAAGTAAATTTATTCTGAGAAAAAAACACTTCTGTCATCAAGAAATAATTATTTGTAACACAACCACATGTGCCACAATTATTGGCACCCCTAGAAATTCTTATGAACAAAATGTAACTGAAGCATTTTTTCTAAAATTTAGATTTTACTTTTTAAGTTGATCAGAGTGTTGAAGAAGTTTCAAGCAGTAATCCATGACTTATACCTGTTTCACTGGGGTATAAATATGAGGTGACACAGAGGCCATATTCCATTATTCATACATCAACATGGGAAAGACAAGAGAACACACATTAAATGAGGGTAAAGTGTGTTAAACTTTATAAATCAGGGAATGGCTGAAAAAAATAGCTACTAAACTGAAAATGCCAATTTCTACCATTAGGGCAACACTAAAAAAAGTTCAAAGCAACTGGAACTGTTACAAACTTACCTGGAAGACAATCCAAGTTTGTATTGCCCCAACACACACTGAGGAGGATGCTAAGAGAGGCAAAAATAATCCCCAAAGATTACTGTTGGAGATTTACAGAGGAGAGTAGCATCTTGGGGTCACAAAGTCTCGAAAACTACCATTAGACGCCACCTCCATGCCAACTAATTATTTGGAAGGTGTGCCTGAAATAAGCCGTTCCTGTCATTACACCACAAATGTAAGCGCCCTGAGTATGCTAAACGCTAATGTAACTTTGACTGGAGCTGAGTGCTATGGTCAGAAGAAACAAAAATTGAGCTTTTTCGCAACAAACACTCAAGGTGGGTTTGGCGTAAACAGATGGATGGCCATATAGAAAAGACCCCAATCCCCACTGTTGGTGGAAGTTCCTTGGTGTTGTTTTTCCTCCAAAGGCCCTGGGAACCTTGTTAGGGTACATGGCATCATGAACTCCATGAAACACCAGGACATTTTACATCTGAATCTGGCTGCCTCTGCCAGGAAACTAAAACTGGGTCAATATTGGATCTTCCAACAGGACAATAATCATAAACATATGTCCAAATCAACACAAACATTATTCACTGAACACAAAATCAAGATTCTACCATGGCCATCTCAGTCCCCTGACCTAAACCCCATTGAAAACCTGTGGGCTGAACTGAAGAGGAGACTGCATAACAAAGGACCCTGGATGAGCTAGAGAGATTCTGTAAAGAGGAAAGGTCTCAGATCCCTTGCTCTGTATTCTCCAACCATATTAGATGTTACAGGAGAAGACTCAATACTGTTTTATTGGCAAAGGGAGATTGTACAAAGTATTAAATGCATGCGGTGCGAATAATTGTAGCACACATGGTTTTGTTAGAAATAATTGTTGTTTTCTCAGAATAAATTTACTTCAATTAAAGGTTGGATGTTTCTTCTTTTTTTCATTGTGACATTAAACTAATTTACCGCAAGATAAAATTTTTATGACCCTTTTTACTCATTTTTACTAGGGGTGCCAATAATTGTGGAGGGCACTATATGTGTTAAAGTGTTTCACTTTTCATTGTTTTGATTTGGACTGGATATAATATTTATGACGTTGAGAATAATATTTAGTTTTACATATACATTTTAATAAGCAAAATGACATGACCCACTTGGTGTCCTCACAGAGCTACTGGCTATGTCTTTTTTAAAAATATTTATTTAACCTTTATTTAACCAGGTAGGCCAATTGAGAACAGATTCTCATTTGCAATGGCGACCTGGCCAAGACAAAGCGCAGATGTGTAGGAGAACATACAATTACACATAGAGTACACAGTGTACAAAATACAAAATGAGGTAGAGTTTGAATGAAATACAATTAATTGAATTAATTGGTACCAGTGAGATAGGCGCCAGATGTGTAATGAAGGCCAGCCGACTAATGCATAGAGGTTGCAATGGTGGGTATTAAATGGGGCTCCGGTAGCAAAACGGATGGCACTGTGGTAGACCACATCCAGTTTCTTCAGGAGAGCGTTTGAAGCAGTACTATATATGACATCACTCAAGTTTAGGATTGGTACAATGGTCATTTTCACCAGGGCAAGCTTGGCAGCACGAGTGAAGACGGCCCTGTGGCGGAAAAGGAAGCCAACCCTAGACTTAATTTTGGACTGTAGATGGTTTATGTGGGTCTGGAGGGAGAGTGAGCTGTCTAACCAGGCACCTAGATATTTGTAAGTGTCCACGTATTCTAACTCAGACCCATCAAGAGTGGTGATGCTACTCAGACGGGCAGGTGTGGGCAGCGATCGGTTGAAGAGCATGCACTTAGTTTTACCAGAGTTCAGTAGCAGTTGGAGCTCACAGAAGGAGTGTTGTATGGCATTAAAGCTCTCCTGGAGGTTTGTAAGCAGTGTCCAGTGAAGGGCCGAATGTATACAGAATGGTGTCGTCTGCATAGAGGTGGATTTGAGAGTCACCAGCAGCAAGAGCAACATCATTCATATACAGTGAGAATAGAGTCGGCCCGAGAATCGAACCCTGTGGTTCTCCCATGGAGACAGCCATAGGTCCAGACAGCAGGCCCTCCGATTTGACACACTGGACCCTATCTGAGAAATAGTTGGTAAACCAGGCGAGGCAGTCATTTGAGAAACCAAGGCTGTTGAGTCTACCAATAAGAATAAAATGGTTGACAGAGTCAAAGGCCTTGGACCGGTCAATGAAGACGGTTGCACAGTTGCGTTTTTTATTGATTGCGGTTATGATGCCGTTTAGGACCTTAAGCGTAGCCGTGGTGCACCCCTGACCAGCACAGAAGCCAGATTGCATGGCGGAGAGGGTGTGGTGTGACTCAAGATGGTTGGTGATCTGTTTGTTTATCAGACTTTCAAATAGTTTAGAAAGACAGGGCCGGGTGGATATAGGTCTATAGCAGTTAGGGTCTGAAGTGTCACCTCCTTTGAAAAGGGGAATGACCGCGGCAGTTTTCCAGTCTCTAGGGATTTCTGAGGTTGAGAGAGACAGGTTAAACAGGGTAGGGATAGGGGCTGCAATGATATTTGCGGATAGTTTTAGGAAAGAGGGGTCGAGATTATCTAGCCCGGCTGATTTGAAGGGGTCAAGATTACTCACCTCTCTCAAAACATCGACTGTCCGCATAGGGGTGAAAGAGAAATGGGGGG
>JACXGI010011747.1:0-24264 GCA_016801175.1 Esox masquinongy | reverse complement strand
CCGGCTTTAAACTTCTCCACAACAGTATCTCGGACCTGCCTGGTGTGTTCCTTGTTCTTAATGATGCTCTCTGCGCTTTAAACGGACCTCTGAGACTATCACAGAGCAGGTGCATTTATACGGAGACTTGATTACACACAGGTGGATTCTATTTATCATCATTAGTCATTTAGGTCAACATTGGATCATTCAGAGATCCTCACTGAACTTCTGGAGGGAGTTTGCTGCACTGAAAGTAAAGGGGCTGAATAATTTTGCACGCCCAATTTTTCAGTTTTCTATTTGTTAAAAAAGTTTGAAATATCCAATAAATTTCGTTCCACTTCATAATTGTGTCCCACTTGTTGTTGATTCTTCACAAAAAATTACAGTTTTATATCTTTATGTTTGAAGCCTGAAATGTGGCAAAAGGTCGAAAAGTTCAAGGGGGCCGAATACTTTCGCAAGGCACTCTATCTATCTATCTATCTATCTATCTATCTATCTATCTATCACCTGCTCTACACAACTCCCCATGATGATTAAGCAAAACCTTTTTATAATTTTATTTAAGCAAACTGGTAAAAAAAAAAAAACAACAACACATAAACATTAGTATTTCTGACCCTTGACTATGATACTCAAAATTAAGTTCTGCTGTATCCTGTTTCCAATGATAATCTTTGAGATGTTACTACAACTTGCTTGGAAATCACCTGTGGTAAAATAAATTAACTGGACATGATTTGGAAAAGCCCACATGAGTCTATATAAGGTCGCACTGTTGACAATGCGTGTCAGAGCAAAAACTAAGTCATGAGGTTGAAGGAATTGTCCACAGGCATCTCGGGTTAATCTGCAGCAAGTACATATATCTTGAGCTTCAGTCTCGAACCCAACTTAGACCTGTGCGCCACAGGCAATCTGGGGTACAGGAGGACAATATGCGGATGTGCAATTTTCCACGCGGGAGTTTGTTATAGCCACGAAATTCCCCTGAATGTAACTACTGACACAGTTTAAAGTTTCTGCTCAGGAGACCAGGCATTTGCTCAACAATCACATTGCTCCTAACTCTAACCCTAAATCCAACTGTAACTTATCACCTAAACCTCACAGTTAAGGCAACAATATGTCCTTTTCAAAATCGGGACAGAATAATTCCCATATTATTCACAATCTGTGAATTGGACCTTTTGTGTTGATCAGAACTAAAAACGTATTAAATCCTTTTGATTTCATGTTGCAACACAACAACATGTGGAAAGGTCAATACTGTACATATGCACGCCCGCACAAATCTCTGTCTCTCTCTATCTCTATCTAGTGATTGTAGCTTTAGTGGCAGCCTCTACATAGCTACATTTTATTTGGTAATTACTCCTGAATTATAGACTGCTGTGCCCCACATACATACACACACCACTAAACTCCATTTCACTGACTCATCCATACTGAAGAACTCCAAGTGTGTGTGTGTGTGTGTGTGTGTGTGTGTGTGTGTGTGTGTGTGTGTGTGTGTGTGTGTGTGTGTGTGTGTGTGTGTGTGTGTGTGTGTGTGTGTGTGTGTGGGTTTGTGAGTAGTGTGTTGTATGTGCTCTCCCCTGTGTCGCTAGCATCACAACATGGCATCGACATTGTTACCATTGTTGAGTTTTGAATAATTGATTGGTTTGATTAAATAATTGATTGGTAGTCACTTTTGTCATTGTGTTTCTGATCATAACGTCGTCTGTGCCAACGCGTCTAATTCATTTATATTTTTAGGAGAATCTCATATTCCTAAAAATAGCCTATCGCATTCAGGTAGCGCATTAGTCACACGCAGAATGCTCCCAATTCCATCTCGTTCACTCTTTACTACCCACATACACAGGATGTTTGGTGTCTGCATTGCATGAGTGAGCCTGCCTGTCTGTCTCTGTCTCGGTAAAAATGGAGGAAGAGACTGAGTCTTGGTAATGGATTTTTCAAGGTGCACTAACTGAGCCTGTTTGTGTATATTCAGTATGGGTTTGCCAGTCTTGGCTAACTGAAGCCTGGCATTCCGCACCCCCTGTAGAGCCTATCGGTGTCCAGAGGTGCTCCACGGATTCACTGTACATCCAACAACACTATGTTTTTCTCTCCCATTATTCTCCCCTCTGTCCTCCCTCTTCTGTCATCCCTCCCTCTTGCTCCCTTTCACCCGCTCCTCCCTTCAACTCCCTCGTACCTCGCTCTGTCCTCAGTGCTGTATTGATTTTCAGACACTGTAGGGGCTAATCCGGGCATCACTCCAGCTAGCATTCCCCTGATATTCCAACATAGATTTATTCTCCCTCTCCACTCCCTTCATTCCCCCTCTTCTCCCTCTATATCTTCATCCATGTCAGAGCACAGAGTTCATGGGGGTTTTGATGACTTCACTGAGGAATAAGCAGAAAGCCATATGTTGTCATGAGGTGTATAAAGTAAATAAACAATGAGTGGAAGGAGATCTACAAGGACTGAAACATTCATACTGAGGAATGGAAATAAAGATCCAGTGATAAGGGATCACTTCACAGATCCAAATGGAGGACGATATTGATCAGATACAAAAATATTGATTATGAGTTGCTGAACTCCAAACACATAAACCATCACGTGGCAGATCAGCAGATGGCCATGAATTGAAAGGCTGTCTCATTGAATCCAAGGGTAAGAAAAACAAACACTACACTGTTCTGTCTTGAAGCAAACAGTTAACCCAAATTGCACCAATACTAAACTGTAATAAGACCAAACCTTTAAAATGATATACAGTATGGGTCCATTTGAAAGCCACCTGGCGAGGGCAGCAAGAAGGAGCTTGTTATGTTTTACAGTGTGTGAAACAGAGGGTAGTGGATATTGACCTTTTCAAAAATGGCCGTGCCATTTTATTGGGCGAGAGTTACTGGAGTACTTAAAATATCTATGAAATGCACTGCAAAACTCATTAGATAGTGAATATTAATCAAATGCTCCACTGAAAGTACCTCACATAGGAGAAGCCATGGTGCCTTACACATTCCACACTGACAGTACTTAACCACTACAACCCTCTGCACTTAGATTCCTGAGCCAACCGACGGTCAGATCCCTCTACTCCCGTGAACCCCTAACAGACTTTCCCCATTACAGGTTTTCTGCTAACACACAATTCCTGGAAATGTACTATGTTTTCTCAAGACTACAAACAAACTTTCACAAACTTCACAAAAAAAACCATTAAAAAAAAACCATTCTCATAAAATCTCACCAAAATCGAAATTATCGGTAATGTCAATGTTTTTTGTTGCCCTCTGAAGCCAAACAAAAGCATCAAGTGAGAAAATGTAGTACACATTCGGAAATAGTGTGTTAGCAGTGGTGAAAAAGAATAAAATGTGAGGAGAGGTGAGGAGAGATTGTCGGCTCTTGAGGAGAAGACACCGCAACAGAAGAACCTTTAATACGGCATATTGATTTAGGTCCCACTGGTTCCCTCTCTCATACCGCCTTCACTCTCACAGCAAACTCAACACACTCCTTTGGATCAAATCAAACAAATAAACAAGTGAGAATATGAGGGATTAAAAAGGAGACAACATCACTTTGATTTGTTTTTCTTTTCACAGTAAGTGGTAATATGTGGAGAGAAAGGCGATGGAGTAACAGCTCTGAAAGAACAAGATGCAATTAAAACACAATGGACTAATTTCAGGCAAACCGTCTTCTCTTTCTCTCCCTCTTAGGTTCTCCCATGCATAATCCACTTGTGAAAACAGAGACACTAACACAATCAGATAGCTGAGTGCACCAGTGTGTAGGTTACGTGAAGAATGTAATGGGAGAAAGGAAAGAGAAGCTAACAATCAGATAGCTGAGTGCACCAGTGTGTTGGTTATGTGAAGAATGTTACAGGAGAAAGAAAAGAGACACTAACAATCAGATAGCTGAGTGCACCAGTGTGCTGGATTCGGGATTAACATAGCGAGGGAAATAAAATAAAATAAACAATAGCAGAGATGGGAAGATAAACTCAGAGACAATAGGCTACTGTGTTCATATCTTCAAAAAATGTTGTGTTGCAGAATGGACAAACCACTTCTAATGGCATTTATGGTACACACTCTGCTTGTAGTTTTACTAATCCTACACTTGTGTTCATAAATCATTTTTAATCCAGTCTAAATAACAATCCAATCTCAATTTAAAAACAATGTCTACATTTTCTGTAAGAAAGTGTAATCTACTGCTGTAAGTACACAAATGAAGATGCATCTGCAATATCTACAGTTTTAATTAAGTGATTTTTTTAATGATTGCAAAGGCCATAGAGTACATGAAAAATAAATATTTTTCTTAATCAACACATTTAAGCAGCTTGCATCAATATATGAAGTGCTTTACCATATAATAAATTCAGAGAGACACAGAGGAAGAAAATTAAATCTTAGCAGAGACAAATATACTGTATTTACAGGGCATTTTGATAACATTGTGCAATTACAGCCCTCCAGAATTACTGACAAAATAAAACTAAATAAAAAGGCTGTGAAAGAATGTCTCTGTCAGGTTCATCTTACACTAAAAAAATCATATGCATTTAATGTTTAATTGAGTGAAGATTGTTCAAAGAAAAAAAATGTAATCTAGAAATAATAATTATATTCAAAAACATGTTTAGTTATTTGCACACACTCACTTTTCTGATATAGCTGGTGTGAAATGGCTAGTCAGTTTGCTCGATCTGAGATTTGAAGTTATCGTTTCCATTGTCTTACAAGGGCAGTGGCTTTTGTTGGGGGATGGTAAAGATCCTTCATGGTGGACAGTTGTCATTGTGCTCAGACAGCGGAAGAAGCAAAGTGAGCCATGTGACTGGGTGTGTAAGTTTAGCTTGCTGTGTAGCAAGTTTCGAAAGGGTGAGTTTAAAGGAGTTAACAACGTACTGTAAGTTCACTCCGCAGCAAGCTTGAAATGTTGCAGGCGGGGCTATACATCTGGTACCTTTCAGATGGCTCAGTTGGTTGGAAAGTTGTTGGGGAAGCGGAGGACCGCGAGTGTGCGCCCGCTATGGGGTTATGGCAAACTGTCAGTAAAAGAAGATAAACTTTTAGCAACAGCACGTTGGCGTCACTTCCACTGGTGGCTATTGACCCAAATCGCTCAGTTGGGCTCTGCTCAGCAGCTTCAGAGAAGGAGGTCTGAGGTTGAGTATAGACGGTGTGAAATAGCTAGTCAGTTAGAGGTCGGTACTGTTAGCATTTCAATCTACTAAATGAAGGGGCTGCGGCTTTTATGGGGCAATGGTAACGATGCTTCATGGGGGACAGTTTTCATTGTGTTCAAAAGGATCTCTGGTTTGAGCCTCGCATGGGGCGGTCAGACAGCGAAGTAAGTAAAGCTATTACCCAAAGATAACAGACCGAGGCGGGAGAACACAGGAAGGAATTTGAGACCATTTGTCCATACAGACATGATCCAGATAATTCAGACTCTCCTCTTCAGCTCACCCCACAGATCAATGGGATTTAACTCAGGTGACCATGACGGCCATTGTAAAAGCTTGATCCTATGGTGAACTTTTTAAATTGATTAAAGGAAAAATTCATACAGGCTGTGTTGTTTTGTAAAAGCACTTTGTGACAACAGTTGATGTAAAAAGGGCTTTATAAATAAATTTGATTTGTTACAATTTTTATTAGGCTGATAAACAACAATTATATTTTTTTCACAGGCTTTTATGTTAATATTTCCCCAGGGTGCCAAAATTGCTTAAAACATTAACTGCAGATGACTTATGGTCATTTATGCTTGTATTTACTCTAGTACCACACTAAATATTATACGTATTTCCCCTTCAACATTCAAGTAGAAAGACAATAAAACTTTAGACATGCAAGCCAATCTCAACGTTTCACCCAAGAGAGTGGGGACTTCTTTGCTAGTTTTGGCCTGCACAAAAAAGTCAAGCCAACCACTGCAGAACATATCCAACATCTTTTGGGGTGAGCCTTTATAGTAGAGCTGTAATAATCAATTTACTCACAACAAGCAACGTACAACAGTTTCCAAACCAGTGGGCGTAGGCTTGTTTCTGCTCATTAGTCGCTTGCTCAAAGCCACTCTTTTGAAAATACCTAACTGGCTATCGTAGTTGGAGTGTGGGTGAGATCTTGATGGTCTGGAAAATTATAGTGAAAATGCAGTTCTCGTCACGGTGCTAGTGCAATGAGAAAAGCAGCGGGACCATCTGGGCAATGGATAACAACATCAGCCTCACGCCCTTCTCCATCAGACTCCTGGACGTCATCACTCACTACCCATGCAACTTGTGCAGGACTGTACTGAAAATACTGACTATACTGCCCAATTACAATGTACACCAGGGTGCTGCTCCAGAAGGCAAACAAATAAGGCTGTCTTATTCCGATGGAGAGGGGCTGTTTCGTTGTCGTTAGCTGGGTATAAAGAGTAGATCCATACGTTTCCTGTAGACAAACAGAAAAGAACAGTAAGGAAACCCAGGAAAGCCTGTTTTCATACAGATTAGGTTCAAGATGTAATTGTCTTATTAACAAGGGAAACATGGTACGAACCATTCAAATGACCTGCTGATCTGCCCATTCCGTCATGATAGCTCAACAGCAGTAAAATAAATAAATGTATAAATAAAGCAGTAATAATGACACAAGCTGAAGTACATGAATTGTGAATAAAAATACAAGCGTTGAATACAGTATTTGCAGCTTGGTCCTGGATTTAGAATGAAAAATGGCCAAACTAGGAGGATATTTATTTTGTGCAAATCCAGGACAATGCGAACCCTTTAGCATTTTCAGTGTTTCTGCGTACATTGTCACTAATAATAGTTTAGGTGAACCTGATTAAATAAGCAACACAGAGTATTTATTGAGCAAACTGATCCAACATTCAATGTATTTGTTTGAATGAAGTATGTGAACTTCTAGATTAATCACTTCAATAGTCTATCAAAGGAGTCAGAAGTGTAGTGTTTGGTCCCATAACTTTTGCATCCACTGACAACATCAAGCTTGTAACTCTACAAGCAGCTGTCTAGCTGTTAACAAATCCCAATCTACATGGCCATAAGTGGCCTTTTACCAGCTGTCTAGCTGTAAACAATAAACCAATTTACATTTGGAGTCCTTCAGACTGCATAAAGCACACTTTTGAGACACTCAATCTGGGTTAAGGAAAATGGTTTTGTCCGCATCTAAATTTCAATTGAAAGGTAGAGAAACTGAATGATAAAAAAATTATGAATACCCTTTATTCTAACCTTAAACCTAAGGCACCTGTATTCCCTTTTCTGTTGTTACCATAAATAACTTATGAACAGTCTTTTGGAAAATTAGAGACCCATATCAAAGTTATTGCAAACTAGGACAGGAACTTATGAAATGAGTAAAAGACATAAAAAAGGGCTTTGTGCGGATAAAACATTTTGGGTTTCCAGAACTTTAGATAAATAACACATTTAAAAAAAATGTCAGATAGAGACTAATAGTCCCAGGTTCTCTGTGTGTAAAAGTGGCCTTTCAACTTTTGATTACAAGCTCACTGAGTGATTATACAGCTCTGGAAAAAAATTAAGAGACCACTGCACTTTTTTCTTTCCTTTCCAAAAAAGTTGAAAAGGAAGGTTTTGAGTGAGGAACAGAAGGGTTCAAATTAAGAGACCACTGCAAATTGAACGCTTCTGTTCCTCACTCAAAACTATCCTTTTCAACTTTTTGGAAAGGAAAGAAAAAGGTGCAGTGGTCTCTTAATTTTTTCCAGAGCTGTAGTAATATCCTCTGCCAGGTTTTATGAATAACCAGTTTAAGAGATTTGTTGATTGGCCCTGGGGGCTCTGATCAGTCTTGAATATGTATCACTGTCAGTTATCAAATATTGCGCAATTTCTCTCCAGCTGTGTCTTAAGTGTTCGTGCCCATGTACAACCATAAAGAATACACAATTTTGAAACATAAAAACTGATTGGATTTGGGGGATTAGTAATCGAACATGGCTGCCTTGCCTCATTGCAATCTAGCAACTTCTAATGGAGCCTGTGAGCTCAATCGATATAGAAAAGGCTGGACACTGCTTTCCTTCCAGTGCATAAGGATTCTGACATGACTTACCGATTGAACGAGCACGTCACTAATTTGCCTGTCCTGAGTGTCCTGGCCATTACTCAGGGGAAGCAAGGCCTTAATTACAATATTGCAAGTAGATTAGCAGTATGTTAGATAGTACAGTTGTTTCCTGTTGTCCATTGCTTCCATGTTTAAAAATGGTTCTCCATAAAAACTTCATTTTGCCCATCTTAAATCATAGCGGGAGTGGATTATACTGCAGACAGTGCACATTATCTCCAATAATGAATAAATTCTTCCCTGCCCCACCTCTCATTTTCTCTCTCTCTTTTCCCTCTCTCCTTCTCTCTCTCTCTCTCTCTCTCCTGCCAGTTCAGTCGAAGAAGAGAAAATATTTCTGGTGTCTGTCATTTTTAATATTTATAAATGTATTGTATTTTAACCGGGGACAGCGGACAATGGTTTAGGGCTCTGGAGTATTTTATTAACAAAAGACGGGTAGTATGAGAGGGGAAATTCAAAACCACTCTCCTCTTGTGAGGTGCCATCGTCAGGGGCGACCTCACAGTGGTGGTTTTGGTGGGATGGGTGTGGGAGTCCGGATCCCTGGCGACCTCGGCTCCCTCCGTCTTCTGGCTGCGTTCCTCTTCTGTGGTTCAGCATTGCCTGCTGCATCTCGTATTCCGGGTCCTGGAGGTGTTTCCTGGGGGCCCTCATGTACCTTCCCTGACGGGGCGTCACTGTCAGTCCTGGTATCCAGCCAGTCACTCATTGGAATGAACCCATTTTGTGTCTTTTAAAAAAATCTCAGAATTTTGTGGTAATGTTTGTGCTCAACTGCTATTTTCCTGTTGGCGTCATCAAGTAACATTGTGATTCTGTGTGACCCCAATGGAAAATACCTTGATTGTACACGGTTGTTCCCAAGGAGAGGAGTGAGAAGATCTGTTGCCCAGCTTCTCTGTGTGACGTTGGATTCCAGGCAGGGCAGAGACTGAGAGGACCGTCCCACATAATCATTCACACAGGGACTAATGATCTAAGCACAGGGAAGGTGGAGGTAGCCATAGCAAAGAGATGCCATTCTCTTTTTGTAAAGGAACGTGGATATATAAAAAGGAAAAAATCTGTGATACATGTTGAAACACCAGCAGTTGTTAGTGTGGTTTTTGGTGAATGCATTGTGAGTTACAGTGTTCACATTGGGAGAAAACCTTTGCTAGTGGTAGAATTAATTGATATTGAAACTTGTATGAATTGTTTTGGTAGTTTTAGTGCATTTTTCATGTGAGATGAACAGTTGAGCCAAGCTGCATGATGGTAAAAAGAACTGTGTAAAGAGTTTTGAAAAAGTGAACTCAACATTTATAAAGGCATGTAACCAATTGTAAAAAAAAATTTGAGTTATGAAAAAGTACCACATACTTGTGAAAATAGTACCAAAGCGTTTACAAAAGTAGTAAACGATTTTCGTTTGGACACTCTTGAAAATGAGATGGTGCATCTGAAGAGCTTTTTTATCCTGAAAATTTTTAAATGAATTAATAAATAAATACATCAATGCTGCTGCCGAGAACGCCCATGGAATCAGCCGTGGATCATGCACACTGCGCTCATTGTGATGTAAGATGTAAGGCTCCGCCCTTGGGTGAAATGCCATGTTTTTAACGGAGACGTTTATAAATACACGGAGATGTGATGTAATTTCTTTAGCATTTCCCCCCAGTGTGTAGAATCAACTAGCAGCTAATTTGCGTTGCATTACATTTTTCTAGGGAACATGCATCTGTGTTTTTCATTCTTGCTTAGTAGGAACTATCCATTTTATGATAAAAAAAAACAACACTTCAACCACCCGCTATGTTGTGTGGGCTCCGTTGGTGTTGACAATGGAGCGGGCTTTAGCGACATCTGTGAAGGCGAATGGTGCTCTCGGAACGTGCCGAAATATTGGCAAAACTCTCTCATATATGTGAGACTTCACGTGTTTTGAGTCCAATGCAGTCTTTGTAACTGAATGTAATTATTTAACATCACTGTGATTTACTCCTAAATGTATCTTTTGCAAATGATATCCCTGACATCCTCCTGCCCTCAGTGTGCTCAGTTTGTGTGGGCGCTGACAAACCAATTGGAAGATGTTTCAGTACAGAGACCTGCTTGGCTGATGGTCTCTAGAAGATCTATTTACAGTTTGTATACCAGGTTGACTGAGACCACATTCCCATCCGGTAATAGTTACCGTTGAGAGTGGATGAATGGATACAGTAACTAGGTGGCCCATGTTGGTATGAGGACCGGACTGGAAATTTGGCCACGGGATCTTTAGTGACACGAGAGTGAGAACAACAGTTTAACCTTTCATTTGAAAGAAGGCACCCTGCACTGGGCAATGTACTGCTCTGGGGCACTTGGATGTGATATTTAGACCAGAGGGAAGTGCTCCTTGCAGTGGGGTGCAGGGTGCAATGCTGTTGGCATTAGAGCAAACCCCCCCTTACCCAGCTTAGCAAGAAATCGATGAAACTATGTGAATATGTCTTGCTGCATTTAGTGTGACTTGATGCTTATTTCCTAATCCCTTGTCTGTAGTTGTGCTTGTTTGTGTTCATTTTGCTACATTATTCATGTCGTCTTGTGTGCAAAATACATAAGTCATGCAGTTGACTGAATGTACCTTAAGACTCAAACAGTCTAAAATTCCTGATTTTGTCTTTCATGAAACAGCTATTAAACACAGTACAATACTGTCATTTTAACAATTTCAGAAGTTACTTCCTGCATTATAGATTGTATAAAAATAACATTAAAACAAATCACATTTGCCTTTAATAACAACACCTTTGTTCTACATTTACCTCCTCCATCCATAATCCTTTCTCACCAGTGATGAACCAGCCGAAGTAGAAGAGAACTGACAAGGTGTTAAAGGAGGTGCGGGGGAATCCAAGAAGGCAGTTTTCATCCGTGCATTCGGTCGGTCTGGTGACGGCAGACAGGGCCAGCGTTAACACCCCCATCGCCATGGGCATGGCTGTCGTGAGAAGTGTTCAAAGGACTGTCGGATTTAAGAGTAATGCAAAAGACAATAGTAGTTCTGTCTTAGTTTTTCTTTTCTCAGTGACAGCTCTGTTGTGTAGCTTGTATAACAGCACATTTATGTCAAGAAACTAGTTTAAAACACTGTGCATACACAAATACATAACAGAAACTGTGTTTGGCAGCACACCAAGCACAGGTGTGCTGAATAGAAATGGATTCTCTGTTAAGCTGACCTGGCATCTAAAAGTCCTGTGTTCCATCTTAACGGATACTCACTGACCTACAAGATTACAGTATCACCACGGTTAAAAACCAGACCCGAGGCACAGAGCAACCTGTAGTCAGGCATAGAGACGGGATGTTCTTTATTGCAGACGCTTGCAAAACTCAGTAGATGGAAAAGCCATCTCATCCTCTCGTCCTGTCTGACTAGTTTGTATACCATATCAATCAGTCAATCAAATGTATTTTATAAAGCCCTTTTTACATCAGCAGTTCTCACAAAGTGCTTTTACAAAACACCCAGTCTGAAACCCCAAGAAGCAAGCAACAACAGTGTTGATGCACAGTGGCTAGGAAAAACTCCCTAAAAGGGGCCAAAACTTAGAAAGAAACCTAGACAGGAACCAGTGTCCAGAGTCTATAAAATCTAATCCAGGTCAGAAGCATGACAAGATGGACAAGGACAGGCACAATCCTGGGGGGAGAAATGGTCAGATCTGCAACACAACCAGGAGGACTTTGGACAGGGACAGCTATGAATCTTTCAAGCTCGGTACTCTTGAGGTGTGGTCCAAGACCTTAAGTTTAAACGGAGCAGGAGGCAAGGAAGGAATTTAGAGAGTGCATACCTTAAATTAACAAGGATTTACAATGGAGGAGGAGAATTGACCCTACTCCCCCAGCACAATAACATAGCAGCGTAAAACCTTGGGGCTGAGACAGGGGGGTCCAGCGACACTGTGGCCCTATCTGGGGGTGGCCCCGGACAGGGCCCAATAGGCAGGAAGTCAATCCACCCACATTGCCAAACAGCAACCAAACGGACACCAACCACCCGCGACCACCCTGAAAGAGGGCCGAGTATCGTACCACACAGACCTTACCCAACCAGGGAAGTCTCACACAGGTGTTGTCTTCTTGAATCTTCCGTCTGATCTGGTTTTTCCTTCAGACGAAACCTTCAGGGCAGTGCAGTTGTATCCGGGTGTGGTTACTGTCGCTGGCAGCTGCTGGCTGGTAGATTGCCCTTATCAGCAGTTTTAGTTGGCCCCTTTGGTGTGTGCGCGTGTATACAGCGGTGAATAAGTACAAGAACTAACACCACAAACACAGCAATGTACATGAAAACTACTAGGTCTAATTGTCGGTCAAAAATCAGTTCCAGTTTCCAGTTCAGTTCCTGAACAGTTTCATCCTGGTATGGGTTGGGCGATGACCCTTCATAAAGAAAAGGAATTTCCAGGAAAACATACAAAACCTAGACCATATGTAAAAGGCTCAATAAGACAATAAGCAGGGAACTGTCATTGAATCTGTTGTTGGTTATTGGTTGTCAGATCTTCACAGAAGCAACTGAAGTACTGCAATGACCATCAACCACTCAAATTCATAACAAAACAAGAAATTGATCCAAAAGCAGGTGGATGATTTGGCGAAATGGGATAAATATCGGTGTTCGTCCCTCTCCATGATATTTTCTGTTCAGAGGAGGGCGTAATTATTTCAGTGTTATGTGACTTTGCTGTTGCCATGGTGGCATCACACCTTACAGCTCCCAAATGATGGTTCTTCAAATACCTAATTGGGGAAGCTTTCACATTCTGCTGAAGCGCTGGCAAAGTAAATGAGGAAAGATTAAAGATGTTCTTATGGGCCTTTTCAAAAAGGGGGCACGGAACGGATGCATAAAGGCTACAAAACTAGCCCTGTCATTAGCAAGGTCTGAGTATCAGCACATGAATATAGATGAACTGGCCATTAAAATGTTTGAACAGTTTAAACAGTGCAAATAAGTGCTTGATGGGATAGGTGCCGGCAATATATTTTTTTTATTAGACCAGGGTGTCATGGCCTCCTCCCTGCGTGTCTTTGTAATCCATGAAACAGTAAATAGAAAGCACTTGGTCTCTGATTCTGCAGTCCTACCATCTCCTGCCATTGTGCTCTTCATCAAAGCACTTAACCCACAACGAGTGGAATTCACTGTAAAACACATGAACCCCTGTATCCAGAGACCTGCTATGTGTGTAGGCCTTTAAACCTGATTACTGCATAAAATGCTTGCTGAAACAAAAAAAACAATATGGAAATGAGGACAGAAATGGGGTGAGAACGTATTGCCTACCTACTGCTGAAATCAGGCCTTGCTCTTTGTCCTCGACACAATGATACACACAGGCAAGAGTCATAGACACGCAGGGGGATTTTGGTTATCTGCTCCGTATTCAATTTTCAGGACCCTTTGGAAAATCGTAAAGTCAAAAGTGTATTTTGCAATTTCCCACATATCCATTCGGAACAGCCCATCCTAATCTTAAACCTTGCTGCCATGCGTAGGCCTAATTCATATATTATAATCATATATTAGTATTGGGGAAATCACAAACTGAATGTTCACTCTCTATTGCCAGTAATTAGAGAGCCTGCCATTTCTATTTGATCAACCTTTCTTGGTCTCTCTGTATGGAATCTGGGCGGTTGATAGGCTAAGCTAATTGATTTATAGAGCTGGTAAGACATACTACATTTCCTAAAAAAATGGCATAAATCAAGCATAACAAATTCAGGTAAGATTTACTAGGCATTAACTCATGGCATAAGTCAAGCACTAAAAAAGGAACAGACACTCTACAGTTCAAAATGTTAATGGTTCCAGGAGAAATTACGGTTGTTCAAAATTGCTTCTGAAATCTGCTGAAATCAAATGTTATTAGTCTCAGACTTTGGTAACAGGCGTGTCTATACAGGAACAATGTTTACTTACTGGTTGTTGTCCAAAAATGCAGTAGAAAATAAATACAAATTTAGTTGGCATGAGGGGTAATATAAACAGTAATATCAATAACAATAATCAATAACAAAGTATAAATGCTAAATAATCTGAATATCAATATCAGGCTGTATAAATACACGTACACAATGCTTCTTTATGAGGTCATTAACTGTAGGTTTATGTATTTAGAGTAGTAGGGATAGAAATTGCCATTCTCAGCAGTGGAATACTTTCCAAATTTTGTGTGTAAGAAACATTAACACTTAACCCTATTTGTATAGAACAAATCCCACAAGTGTAATGTGCTAACAGGTATAGATCTATAATCAAGCATCTGACCAATTAATCAAGACTATTTCTGGGTTAACCAAGATTACTTTGTCTGACTGAGAATGAAAAGAATGTGGAGACATTGCTTTTTCCAAAGACATGTTTTATCTACAAAAAAAAAATTGTTGTTTTTTCCTGGGTTGCCAGGACAGAGCTTTGATTGGGCAGAATCTGGGTGGCTAAAAGAAGAGAATGAAGAGATTGGGCAAATGAAGAGCAAATGAAGAGATTGGGCAGGGATGTAGGGTTTGAGCATAGCCTGAAGTTAGGGAGGGGGTAGGAAGGGACACTTACCATTGCTGCTCAGCAAGCCGGCACCAATACTGCGGAGGAGGGGAGATTTAACTGGAAGTCAGCAGAGCGGACGGGGCCACATGGTGGAATGGTAGATCAGAGTCATCCACATCGCATGGCAGGAAAGATCATATGAGGTCAGGGCGGAGCTGAGTGGCTTGGAGCTTAGAGGGGAGAGGGCCTAGAACCAAGCCCTGGGGAACACGGCCGTGAGAACCATTGGAGTGGACGCAGATCCACGTCACCTGGTACGAATGGCCTGCCAAGGGGGACGCAATCCAAGAGTGAGGAGAACTGGAAAAACATAACATTAAGTCACAGGTGTGACAAATGCCCTTAATTGCGACGCATGCTTTGACCCAGGTGCTCCTAATTGGGTGTTAACTGTGTTTGAGTGATATGATTGGCTGCAGGCCCGACCCTGACATGATATTCCTGACACTATAGGCCGAAGCCCAGAATACTTAGCGCTGCCCCCCCCAGCTGAGGTCAAGACTGCCCCCACTCCCACTCTGTAACGGTTTCCACAACAAATGACTATTGAAATGTGTGTCAAAGACACTGCTGCGTCCTCTCTATCGGATACTGGTTCTCTGGTGGGACGCAAATGTTTTATCAACCCAAGCCATTCAGTCTTGTTTGTTGTACCCAGCTCACCGCTTAGGGTTTCACACCTGGACATCACGTCTAATATTGCAAAGTCCTAAAAACCCACTATCTGTAATAGTAGCTGAGATATGGCTGTTTTCATGTAAACTTAGTTGTTCCCGGCACAAACAAAATTGAACTTAAAAGGGAAGGGCCAGGAATCATGGGTTCATCAGAACTGTAACTTGTAATGAATGAGATGATGCTCCTCAACCTTGCTGAGGAGCCACGATGAGGACACATTGGGCCAGGAATCATGGGTTCATCAGAACTGTAACTTGTAATGAATGAGATGATGCTCCTCAACCTTGCTGAGGAGCCACGATGAGGACACATTGGGCCAGGAATCATGGGTTCATCAGAACTGTAACTTGTAATGAATGAGATGATGCTCCTCAACCTTGCTGAGGAGCCACGATGAGGACACATTGGCCGCAACGTCACCTGGAGCCTCGGGGCACCTTGTAATAAACATTGAAGTATTCAACACAAAAGATAATTCTAGTAGGAATATGCACCTTGGCCCTGACTAGGGACTGATGGAGCTCAGAGTCAGCCCTCTACATGACCAACGGGGGCAGATCAGGAGTACCCTCACTAGGGACTGATGGAGCTCAGAGTCAGCCCGTTACATGACCCACAGGGGGGCAGATCAGGAGTACCCTGACTAGGGACTGATGGAGCTCAGAGTCAGCCCGTTACATAACCCACAGGGGGGCAGATCAGGAGTAAGCTACCACACACTTGCCACCATTGTCGAGTTAAAGACGTGCAGATTTAGGGACTGTATTCAATCCGCCAAACAAAATGTTTTAGCTGCAAAATGTGTAATTAAACAGAAACAAACAGCAAACAACAGAACGGGAGGGACCAACCGGGAGTTTTCCAATAGAACATACCATAATTAGAAAGTATTATAATTAGAAAGTATTATAACATTTTTTACTACACCTCTGATAGAAGCGGAGGCTGTATCAGAATTTTAGCTTGGGCTTATACAAAGTCTGAGCAATGTTTCACCAATTTATTTCACATACATATTGCTTTTTACTGAGAAACGGTGTGTTTTTATTTTGTATTCCTGATGTGGTCTCCAATGGCATTAGGCCTAGCCAGGATACTGTAGCTCTTGATCTATTCCTAGACAGTGTGAAAAGCGAGCATGATGTTACCTCTCACTTCCTTCAAACTGAACATATTGTACAAAAACATTTCATGTAAAAGTTCATCAGACTCAGAAGTTTATAAGGGGAATAACTGGCAAATATATTTTCCTTTTAAGCTTGAGACTTTAAGTTTGGGGATAGACAAAAAGACTATACATAAGGCAAACTTTTGAAGTTGCACTGCTTTTCTTCTCTTTGTAAAGGGGGGTATGTTCCCTTTATATAGACAATTAGATCCAGAGATGTAGACTGGCAGGCAGTAGAAGAACAGGGTTGAACTCTGGTCTCTGGTGGGGAGCTGTATGTATATAACTTGTGCTGGGGAGTTTTAACCACCACATCACATCTGCCCACATGGCACTGCTTCTCACCTTCAGATGAAACAAGCTGTGTAGGGTTGAGCTAGCATCACAAAGAAGTTCAGTCCATGAGTCAGCCTCTGTCTCCAATGCTGCTTACAAACCCCACACTTATACTAATACATGCAACACCAAAAAAAGTGGATTCATATTGAGGAATTAATTAATATATAAGTGCCCTAGAGAACGAGAGTTGGACTCACAAAAAGTACTTGTTTCTTACTTGACCTATATCTTTCGCTCAAATGAAACTCCAAACCCCTGTTGACTCAGTCTCGTTGGAGCTAACACACACCAAAAAGAAAAACACACGCGCACACAAACACTCCCGCACGGACCCAGACAGGCATGCACACGCAAGCACAGACACTTTATTTCAATCTCCCAGACATCTATTCCTTACTGGAGCACCTGTGTGTTTTTTTCTCTTTGATAAAACCTCTGTGATGAATTGAACAGAGTGTCAGAGTGCCTTCCCATCTCTCTGCACCACTTCCCGCCACTCAAGCTGACAAAACATCAAGTGTCTTCCACCAGCCTCCTCCGAATCCTTTGATTAATACCCATATACTGTCTGTATCTGGAAACCCACGTGCACACGCCTTTCTTTTCTTCATAAATTAGACCGCAGGAAGTTGAGCTACGCCAACAACATGTCACACCAATAGCAATTCTACCAAGTCTGGAGGGATAAGTGTTCTGTCTGAAATGACATTGTTCTTTTTCCCACATGCAGAAAGTTGTTCTCAAAGACACAGATGTAGGGGACAGTATAAAGTGGAATTATGA
This sequence comes from Esox masquinongy, assembly GCA_016801175.1. NCBI lineage: Eukaryota > Metazoa > Chordata > Actinopteri > Esociformes > Esocidae > Esox > Esox masquinongy. The sequence goes on along the minus strand of JACXGI010011747.1, from coordinate 6,566 downwards.
CAATATTAGATCGCTTGATCAACATAATGAAACCTAACGCAAGAGACAAATGTGAGCATAACGGCTAGTGTGGTAACTAGCGGCTGGCTACAACTAGCCCTGACATTTGTCTTGGGATTCGTGGGACAAGTCGGTCAGCAGACGCAGCATTGGATTCGTTTTGACGAACTGATCTCAGAAGTGTCATTTACAGAATATATAGGCTGTTTATAGACGATATGGGATTTAGGTGACACCAAATCAGGCAAGAGATGATCCTTCCAGATAAGATAGGTTGGTGGAATTTAGGATTTATTTCTGTAATACCTCCCCAAGGGCTGTCTGTGGTAATGTCATTTCTCCAATCACGTTTGGCAGCCAACCGCCAAAACACGTGTACTCAAACTGAACTGATATTAGCACTTTGTTGCTGTACTGCATTCTGTTGTCGTCACTGTTATGGAGACACGGAACTTGGAATGACTCACTTGGGGTTGTTTTTAACCTATTTTATAGATGGTGTCATGTGTTTTCAACTGTTTTAGATGGCATTATGTTTCAAATGACAAGTAACGCAAAATGTAGGACTGTGAGTTACCAGTGGAGAAACTGAAGCCATCTGAATCTTCATTCAGGCCCATTTTTTTTAAGTAGTTAATCAAAGACCACTGAAATCCATTGAACTCAAAAAAAGCCTAAGAAGTAATATCCTTTTGAGGAAGTAGCATCCTTTTGAGGCACTAAGAGATATTTCCTTCCATACAAAGACCTTCAGTCATAAAAATACATTGCTGCCTGCTGAACCATCAGCAGTTAATAAAAGCACGTATTCATATTCATTTTGGCAAATTAGCATTCACCCATTGTTGCTAATGTTCCATGGGAGTCGTCCATTGCACACATTCACAGGGTACAGCTACGGTGGCCCTAAGGAGCAAGATATACTTTCGAGGTGATGACACTGGCTAACGTTTTATACACTACATTGTACTTTAGGGCTGTCTTCTGTACCCAGGTTTGGCAACAAATCATCCGTCTTAAAAAAAGGCGAAGATCTAATTTCCCCTTTTGACGATTAGCCTTTCAATACCCCTGCCACTAGAACAGCTTGGAGGGCTTGCTGGAGCAGCTTGCACATGGCAGTGATCTATGTAGGGTAATAATGACACATGGCTGTGCAGGAATGCATAGTGTTTTCTCTTTTTTTTTATTATGTAATACCCTCTAATTGCTGTATTATGACTTGGCGAGTCCAATTAGAGCTGAATTAAACTCAATTACGCAGCTTGTAGCCTTATGATATGTCTTTGCTTCGTTCAGGCTTACTTAAGGCAAGCGAATTGTTCAGGGAGCTTTAAATTAATGGGCCAAACTGGCATCCCAGCTAGCTGAAATGTCATTGTTTACGGGAGACAATAGTGAGGGTGGAGATGAGAGAGGACTACTTTGTGTCCGCTGAAATCAAAATGTGTTGTTGCTAATTACGGCCATACGTTTGTCTACGACTGAATGGTCTGGTCTTTCGCCATCTGATAATGGTGAGAATGGAAGTTAGAATGGATTCATGTCAGACAGTGCATACACGATTTGTAGCCTGGTGCCCCCGTCTGACCCCGCTAGCACATTTAACACTACATGGATGTCCGTGTTGCTCATGGGGTCATCAGGCTACATCTGTCAACCTGTCATGGGTTTAACTTGTCCTTTATGTTTGGGAAAATGGACATCATATCCTTCGTTCATCGATGCATGACTCCCATTGAGAAAGCATAGGAAATTATGCATAAGCATAAGACCAATGTGACCGGTTGGCTTCTACTTAATTCAAATGAGTTAAATAAGTCAGAGAGCAGATTGACTTTTATATATTTAAGCACACTGGAAGTCTCCCAAGTTCCACTTTGTTTCCATTGGGATCTTACACCACCTCTTGAGATGTTCCCGAAATACCAAAGCCCACTTTGCACGTTAGATTCGGTACGGATAAAATTGCTGATGTTCTTATCTGCATTCCGCACCTTCGTTTTGGCTGCCTTGTTGAGTTGCCATTTTCTGTGTTCCCATTGACAGTCCGCCTGGTGCCTCGCAGGCAAACCCATTCCACATCATAGCGGGAATCAGGAAGGAGTCTGGAAATCATAGATCTGGCGGGTCCTCAGCCGTGAATTGGCAGCGCGACGGAAGTGGGGGACTGATGTCGGATGAGTCATACCGGCTGGACCTGGGCCTGAAACGCCATCGCTCCCTCCTTTCCGTAGGACGTCCTCCCTGGAGAAACGTGGGCGGCCCATCAACCAGCCACCGGACGACCGGACATCGGAGATGCAACGATTGAAGATGTCGAACGTAGCCATGTGAAAGGCCACGGCCGCATTACGCGGCAAGTTAACGGCTAGCAATGCAGCCGCGGTTCAGAATGTTCCATTGGGGTTAGTAATGCGAGCTGAGAATGAACCGTGACGTCTGTTGGGATATTGTAATATCGACAGTGTCCAGCTAGCGTCTGTGATTAACAGGCCAGACAGCAGACCAATATGAAAAAGACAGAGGGGAGGATTAGGAGAGGCTCGGGCTGCGACACAAACCCTTATCAAACTGGCCTGTTTATCAAAGCAAGGCTTTAATCGGCCATGTCCCATGAAACAGCGGCGGACTGCGACAGAACATCGATCCACACAAACACCAGCCCGTTGTTTCCTCATGGCCCCGCTCTGACACATTGGTTTGTATTCAGAGCCCTCATCATTAGCCAGCTAATGATCATTTTCTGTAATAAAACACTTAATCAGTCCCTCTAGGGTAAAAACAGACTAGCCCAGATGGCATTTCAGGCAAATGCCAGATGAGCGGTCCGCCCAGGCCGTGAAGGGGAGGAAATAAACCGGACTTATCTCTGCATTTGAAACCAGATATCTGAGTGATCATGCTGATAGTCATCTTCCCTGGTCTTTTAATACGGCCTCAGTCGTTTCCACTTACGAACGCTGTCGGCCTCGGAAAGCTAAAGGGCCATTATGGAAAAAAAAAGCACTTGAGAGCGATTGGCAGATTGATGAGGAAAAACAAAGGGCAGATTCGGTTTAGATGGGAAATTCTAGTGTCGTTCCTTCCTGTGGACGCTGTTGTTATGTTATTAAGGATGAGGTCATGTCAATACGGAGCTCTGGACTGAGGTCCTGTTGGATTACAGAACCTCTCTGTCTCTATCTCTCTCTCGTTGTCTTCCTTTCTCACCAGCTTCCTCTCAGTCCTCTCTCTCTCTCTCTCGGTATATCTGAGCCTTCTATATTAACCTTGTTTTAGCATTTTGAAATGTTTTGAAGCCATCCATGAGCATTCTCTGTATATTACTCCTTTCCATCTAATGCTGCTAAATAATGGAGTGCCTGCATGCTGCAGTGCTGCTGTCACTCACTCAGCCAGTCATAAACTGAGCCTGGGGTGAACACACACACACAAACACACACAAACACACACACACACACACACACACACACACACACACACACACACGCAGAGAACATGCAATCATCAGTAATACCAGCTCTGTATCCCTTCGATATCAGACATTGATGTGTGATAGTACCATGTTTTTCCTTCTTGTGCAGTGATGTATGAATAAAAACCCTGCTCAATTTCTAGGTGACGGTCGCGGTACCAGACAGTGTGCATCTCATCTGCCACTTTCATGGATAATTGAGAGAGACGCATACAAAGACCAAAAAGAGGCCGAGGCAGAGAGATGTGATGTAGCCGTGCAATTACATTGCGTCCTGTATGCTGGGCTCGTCGTTGGGGCCCCCCGCGGTGCAGAGCGGCTCGGGGGCGGCCTCTCCGTGGTTAATCCCTGTCTTTAAATTGACAGACTGGTGGCGAAGCCTGTCTCAAAAACAACCTTATGGGTCTTCCACTTACAAAAAGCAGATTTCAAAGTTTTTAGACTGCTCTCCTGCCAGAGAATGGAAAGAACGAAGCATCATCCCCGCAAAGAAATATTCATCTTTTCACCTTTTCCTTCTCACAGTTAAGCCAATAAAAAACACAATGGATTTCGAATGAAAATGATGTTAAAAAAAGGAGAAGGAATATATTGCAAATGGGAAGTGCAACTGATCCAATGGAAGCTCGTGTAAATTAATTGGGGCGAGGGGGAACTTTTCTTTTTCTATGTCCACTGCTCACTTGGCACAGCTGGTGAGGAGCTTTTGGCTTGCCTGTAGCCCAATTAGTTGTTGCCTAAGCTCAAAGTGTGTTGGGCAAGCCTGTCCCTGTTCTGGTTCAGATGGCTCGTGACTTTACTTTGTGCAATGCACAAGTCTAATTAAGGTGGTCTACTGACACACGCGCGCACACACCACACAGGCAAACAGTACACACACGCAAGCGCACACAGGCACTACATATATACACACAAACACACACACACACACACACACACACGTACACACACACATTCACCCCTGAAGCCCTGAGGCATGACTGTGCACTCTGGCATATCTTCACAAAGAGAGGAAAACTCCCATGAGAACCTGGGAACAATACCATTTCATTCCTCTCTTTAATAACTCTCTCTCCCTCTCTCTCCCTCTCTCGCGCGCTCTCTCCCTCTCTCTCTAATCTCAGCTACTTTGTTCTGTGCATTCATTAAGCCTCGTTCTACATAGACTGTGTCAGGGATCAATGGTTGCTGTCGGTATCAGCTCCCAGTATGCACTGCACCGTGTGGAGTCGGTTCTATCCAGTGACCAGTGAGAGTTCTGATTTTCCCAATCAATTACAACATGGTCAGAATTGAATAGACAATAATCATTACCACTGACAATTCATTACAACTCAGTTCAATCTAAGACGATTTTTAGTAGTTAATGTTTCAACGACACAAATGTCTGGACCACAAATTGGTTCACAATAAATAGCTTTAGGATTAGACTGTTTCAAATAAATTTGTTTTAGCAAGTGGTACTTCACAGACACAGACACAGACACACACGCACACACAAACACAGAACATAACCAAAACATCAATAACCAAATAATTAATTGGGTAAAAATCCAACACCAGCAACCTACTGGTTGAAATTCCCAGGCCGCCTATGTTCATTTCCAGAGTGCCTAGAAAAATGTTTGCTGGGGAAAGCGGAAAAAAAGCCACAATGACAAATCGGCAGTGCTCCAGCCAAGAAAAAAGAAATATTTGTAGGAAAAGCGACGTGCTGCATAATGAAAATAGATGCCTGCTCCATGAGTGTTGTGCAGGCTTTCAGGACACACTGTTGGTCTCCATTTAAAATCAATCCTGTCAACGCATCGTAACTTATTTTGACAGGGAGCAAGGAGCAGTTCGGGAAACACTGCTGTAATGGTGTATTTAACCTGTATGTAATTGACCTCTCAATTGAAAGGGAGAACAGTATTAAATGCCTGGGGTGTGCGATTATATTTCTGTGTTAGTTGCGCCTGCCATACATCATTTCTGACCAGACCTGGGTCAGCATAATGCTCAAGCGTTTTTATTCCCCCTGAAAGAAGGCTGGGTACAGCAGTTTACTACAGTGTTCAGATGAAGGCATGGAGAAACAGAGCAGTGCAAGATGGGATTAATTTACTGTGGACATACTGCTGCCTCGTCTCTTTACGCTGTACATCAAAGAGTGATGTAGCGTGTTTGTGTGTCTGTGCCTAGAGGGAGTGCAGGAAACACGTAGGTTTGTTTGGGGTTATAAAATAGGTACGGAAGGCATTTTTTGGTCAACTTTTGGGCTCAGTTACATTTCTATTTATTTTGGGTCTTAGCCCCTCTGGGTAAGAAAAAGACTACTTCTCCCATCGCAGCAGAGCTCTAGTTGAAAAGATTAATCTGTGTCAAACACTGTCACACCCAGTAAAGTAACTTCAACAAACAGCAAAACAGCAATGTGCAGTGTACACATTTATGGGACAATCGCAAGATGGACTTTGTATGCTCACCAAAGTTGCCTGAGACCTCACCATTGCAGTTAGTCCCCAGAGCTAATAACTAGGGTTAATCCCAGGTAGACAACAACATTCTGGCAAGCAAACAACCCATGTTCCAAACAAGTCTATCAGCCAGTCTTTACCAGCACCATAATATCAGCCAGCAGCAGTACATAGGAGGTGCAATCTAAATGTTAGATGTGAGGATATCTACAGCTAGCAATAAGCTAACCGACATACACACAGATGGCAATTACACACAGATGACTGCAACAATAATTTATGTTATCCTAGATCCCACACCACCTTCTTAATGATATCCTAGATCCCACACCACCTCGCTAATGTTATTCTAGATCCGATACCTTTTCTTTCATGTTATCCCAGATCCCACACCACCTTCCTCATGTTATCCTAGATCCCAGATCCCATACCACCTTCCTCACGTTATCCTAGATCCCAGATCCCACACCACCTCCCATACATTATTCTAGATCCCACACCACCTCCCTCACGTTATATTAGATCCCACACCGCCTCCCTCACGTTATTCTAGATCCCACACCGCCTCCTTCACGTTATTCTAGATCCCACACCACCTCCCTCACGTTATATTAGATCCCACACCACCT
>JACXGI010011745.1:0-24282 GCA_016801175.1 Esox masquinongy | reverse complement strand
TGTAAATGACAGGGTATCAATCAACTACTACTATAGATACAGTCCCTGTTGTAAATGACAGGGTATCAATCAACTACTACTATAGATACAGTCCCTGTTGTAAATGACAGGGTATCAATCAACTACTACTATAGATACAGTCCCTGTTGTAAATGACAGGGTATCAATCAACTACTACTATAGATACAGTCCCTGTTGTGAATGACAGGGTATCGATCAACTACTACTATAGATACAGTCCCTGTTGTGAATGACAGGGAATCGATCAACCACTACAATAGATACAGTCCCTGTTGTGAATGACAGGGAATCAATCAACTGGTAGTGGCTCTAGACTCCTTATTAAAGGGAACTTTAGGTACAAATTCATCACTACATGTAAGACAATAGGGAATTTAAACTGCTGTACATTCTGTCTTTTGTATTTGCAGAGGATACACTGTTATCTCACATTTGTGGTTTGTGTGCAACATTTCGGAAAGGGAAAAGCTTGGATCAAGGATAGGGAATGGATGAACCACACAGGCCAATCTTCCGCCCTGTACATTTAATAAAGGAGATGTGTTTTGTCTGGTTGTATCCTATGGAATTCATATGAAAGGGGTCAACCTCAAGGCCTATCTCTCACCATGTTTCCTGCCTCTCCGTCTCACTTTCTGTCTCTCTGTGTCTCTTTTCTCTCACCTCGTCTGTCTCTCTCTCTCTCTCTCAATCACCGTCTCTTTTTTTCAGCATTCTGCCGCCAAGATGAAATTGAGTCAAAGCTTCTGCGCATCGAGGGTCTGATTAACTCTGTTGGAAAGCAAATGCACTCAGGTAGGAAATATATGGGATATAAGAGACCTCAGGTATTAAGGTTAAAAATGTAAAAGCAGTCAGTTTGTTTCAAAAGAAAGCAACTGAGCTTAGATCTTCTGGAAAATGATATGATAATGTTATGAAGTTGTTGCTACTTTAGTTATAATTCTATATCAACTGGTAAATGCAGTGTATGTCTATAGAAATAAAATGGGAGTATAAAATTAAATACTTTTTGAACCAGGAACACCTGTCATAGTCTAGTTATTTATAGATGTGTCGTTATACCAGGTACAAACCGACCATTAGAGCTCCACCTGTTAAGGTGACCAGAGTTACAGCCTCAGAAATCACGAGCCACCCAGCTGGGAGGGAAACATAATGTCCGCGAACACACGTCTTTTACTCAAAAGGCCAACATGGCCTGCCTCATCTAAATTGTGTTCAGTTTCTCACTGCCCGTTTGATTGTTTTAAAAGTTTTTAATGATCAGCGGGGTAAAACTGGCACCAGTAATGGAAATAGTAATTCGTATGCAGTCCCTGCAAAAAAACCCCAGTAATTATGTAAATTGAATTACCTCTGTTCTTGTCATCCCACAGTGAGCCGAGCGCTGTCTCCCATGGTGCTTCACTTCCCGGAGAGGAACACGAGGAGCTACGCCATGGCCCACCTGACTCACTCCATGAACCTGCACTCCTTCACCACCTGCATGCATGTGAAGACTCCTTCTGTAGGGGTCCACACTGTCCTCTCCTACTCAAGCCAGGGAAAAGACAACGAACTCATGATCTCCATTGGATATGAGGTGGGCGGTTCGGTGTTTGGGAGACAGGGAGGGGTGGGTTTTTAGACATTTTCCAAATACACGCACAGTTTACTCAACCACGTGTGAACAATGTCAACGTTCATATGAAATCATTCAGTTTCCTGACTCTGTGGCTCGTGTTTCCATCTAGGTGGGGCTGTGGATCGGTAATGAATTCGTAAACCTTCCCCATAACTTCCACTCCCATGAGTGGGCCAACTACTGTGTCACCTGGTCCTCTCACTCCGGGGGGGCCGAACTGACCATCAACGGACTGGTTGGAGAAGAGCAGTACCTCCAGGGGGGCTACACGCTCAGTCCTGCCGGGGTCTTCATCCTGGGGAAGGACCAGGACGGCTTTTTGGGGATCTCCGACGCTGATGCCTTCGTGGGCCACATGACAGACATCAACGTGTGGGACTACGTGTTGACCGCGGCAGAGATCCGGGAACAGAGGTCCTGCGATAACAAGGCTTCTCTGAGGGGGAATGTGTTTAGCTGGGGGGTCACCCCTGTGAGTCTCTATGGGGGGGTGCAGCTGGAGACAGACTACAGGTGTCCCTGAGGTGTGAAATAGCCTCTTCAAGTTACACCATTCATTTAACCCAAAAGGAATTTTAGAATCGCCTTACAAATAAACTCTGTTTTTGTTTAGGCTTACCCCGGCCTGCTTCATTTAAAAAATAGCTTTGCTTATATTTAGCCAATATTAATAAAAATGACCTTTGGAAGAAATGAATGGTGTAAGAACGCCAAGAACTGCTTTTCCAAGTTTTGCCTTAAGGTTTTTGATGACTCTATTTCAGTCAACAGATCATTATAGATCAGATCACATGAGCTTGCTGGATCACCGGGCCTAATCACCACAGTGTCTCAGACCAGAAAACTGGGTGTCACTGGGGAGAACGGCCACATTTTACCCTTATAAATGAAAACTAATCATGAAACTTCATGTAGAGTCATCAGCCACAGTCTTGACAACAGAAGAAAGGCAGTATGTCATTGGTTCCTGTGCCACAGACCTGCAGTCGCCTTGATGATGATAAGATAGTTTACCAACCCAACATGTTCTATGTATATATCATTGTCAAGCTGGCTATGCCTAATCACCAGTGGTTATTTATCCCCTATACGTTCATACATTAGCAATGAACGATTACGTCTTTCCTTGGCAGTCCTTCAAACCTTTACGGTCACTGTCCTAATTCGCTAGGATGTTTTCCGAGACGGTTTGGAATGCAGGCTCTGGTGATGCCATACCTCTGCACTCCTCGCAGTTTTTTAACATTTTCTCCCTACTAAAACGTGACTCCACATAGCCGAGGCTCCTCACTATCGACGCAACATGATGCTGTACGGTTCGTCATTATGAACAGGGAATATATCCCGGGATATCAAATCTTTCTTCACTGCTGACAACTAATGAACAGAACAAAGGGGTATAAATCGTGTATACGAGACATATCTGTTACAGTTTGATTTGAAAAGGCCAGCGTGTAAAGCACAGAAGATCTCTGAAAGACTGTGCTGGCTCATTGTGTCCCCTGTCTATCATGTTCACATCTTCACATCCTCAATAAAGTTCTATATTAAGCATCTTGTATGGTCATTTTATTATGTAATTAAAGTATTGAATCATTAACAGACATGAATCATCGTGGGCTTCAAAGACAGCGAAGTACAAAGCGGGTGCATTCCGACTGGTGGAATCAAAGAGAACCCCACAGATTGAAAAAACACATTATTTTTGACACACATCAGAGTTAAGGGGGGTCCGTTTTAGAGCTTAACATGGAGCACGATGCTGAGCATCCATCCTCCATGACACCCAGACACAGTCTCCTGAGGTCACCTTGAGACCAACAGAGGAAAGACGGCACCGCCTCCTGTTCTCTCCCTGTCAGTGAGAGTATTTAGAAAAGACTGATGACCAGTTATTCTGTACTGCAACACATCGGGTTTCATTGTGAATGGCAATGAGCATAGAACTCACAATGAGTTAATCGCTCAGTTTTTGGATCGAGCTAAAGGCCCTGTTGGCTGTCAAGGTTTAATACCTCAAAGATCACGGTCACCCTCAGAGAAAGATAGCCAGTCATTTTATCTCATCTGACGGGAAGTACTCTAATCTTTAAAGACAGACTGTCACTCGGCCTGAAACTGGAACTTGAAAACACAAGTGTTTCCCTCAGATAAGATGAATGGCCATCTTATCTTGAGGGGAAATAGTGATCTGCTATTTGTAAATCTTTTTTCTGTCATGGATTATTTTAAAGTAAAACTTTTTGAATAATACACCTATGCCTGCAGTGAAGCTACTGCAAATAAAAAATAAATAAAATAAAACGTGCGCGTGCACACACAGTGATGGAATGTATAGACAAATGAAGTTCATATCAAGTTCAGTGTTAACCGTCTGCTATCTGTTATACACACTGTTGTGTCAGTGTTTGTCTAGTCAAGATCGAGGGTCATCTTGACTTGAACGTTGAGGACGTTTCTATTGGGTGGGCAACATCTTGTTACGTCCACAGTGGCCTTTGCAGGAACGTCTGTCGCACAATCTGTCGTAAGATAGTGAGTTCCGAGGACACAGGATATTGTTGTATTTTGTGAGACCGTGCGATTCTCTGTATTGTGTCTTGGTTGCCTGTTTACAGAGGATACCTAAAGTATTTAGACAGTAAAACGTTTTATTTTTCAATCTGGCTCTGGTCTCAGTTACAGGGGTTTTCATTCATATCAGGTGAAATGTTGTGTGCTTATTCAGTGCCAATATACAATTACTGGCACCCTCTTAAAGATGCAAAAAAGTATTTAAATTTTTTTATTGTTGATTATCACCTTGATCTCACAGTCAAAACATTCTAGAAATCGAACATTTGCCTGAGGCAAAATTGTAAAAAATAAATTAATGTTTTTAAAGTGAAATTGGTAACGATTATTTAAAGCATTGTCTTTAACACTTTGTGTACCATCTCCTTGACAAGATAACAGCATTGAGGGTACTAAAATATTTAATGAGGTGGAACAACACATTCATCCATGCAGGACCTCTTCAGATCCTTTAGAGCCCTTGGTCCTCACTGGTGGAATCTTCTCTTCAGTTCACCCTACAGGTTTTCAATGGGTTTAAGGTTAAGAACCTGGGATGGAGATTTCAGCAGTGGTTTCCTATGACACACCTGAATATGGTGCAACCAATTGTCTTTACAAGTCACATAATTAGTGCAACGGAGTCCACTTGTGTGCAATTAAGGTGTTTTACATGATTTTAGGTTAAATACACCTGTTTCTGGGAAGTCCCCTGTTTGGTTAGAATCCAAAACTAGCTCATGAAGACAAAGGAACATTCTAAGCAAATCTGGAATAAGGTTCTTCAAAAGCACCAGTCAGGGTTAGGAATTAAAAACATTTCCAAGGTATTCAATATCCCCAGGGAGCACAATACCTGTCATGTACAAAATCGTAACATCTAGGAGAGGAGGGCACTAATCAGGCAGGCCACCAAGAGACTTACTTATGGCTACCCTAAAAGAGTTGGTCTTCTATGGCTGAGCTGGGAGACAGTGCATATAGCAACAAATCTCAAGACCAAGTGAAAGAAGATTCTAAAGGTTTAATGAGATCAAAATAGAGCCACAGCGCTAAGCACTATGTTTGGCACAGGCCTAACACAGCACACCATCTCTACTGTGAAGAATGGTGGTGGAAACTTCACGCTATCGGCCTGCACAGCTTGTGGAGATAAATGGCAAAATGGATGCAGTAAAATACAGTGAAATCCTGGAAGAATACCTGCTGAAGTCTGCCAGAAACTGACTTTGGAGAAGATTCAAATTTCAGCAGGACAACGACCCAAAACATACCGTACCAGTCCAGACTGAGTTTGAGCCATTTTGTAAAATAGAATTAACAATAATTGCTGTGTCCAGATGTGCAAAGAGAATTATGTCATGGTTTTAATTGCAGCCAGATACTGACTAAAGGGGGTGAATTCTTTGTAAATAATTTAGAAAAAAAAGGATTTTATATTTTTACTTTGATATCAATGAATTTTGAATCCTAATTTAATCTTTATTGATTTCATGTTGTAACACAACATATATTTTGTACATGTTCCTATAGTGTAAGACACGCTGAAAATTATTAAGCTTGTAACCGCAATCTTGTTGAATGCATTTGCCGTTTGCTTTGGTTCTGTTAAATTATTTATTGTGCCATTTTGGAGTCGATTATATTGTGAGGAATAACATCACATTTCAAACACTTCTGCGATAATGTGAATGCAACCACAATTACGGTTTATCATACATTAATCAAAAATAATGAAAGTTACAGAAGTAGCATATTTATATCCCCATGTCACTTTCTCACTCATCATTATTCATCCTTCATTCAAAATATTTGTCCGAGTTCCTGACACACGGAGAGAGAGAAAGAGTGAGAGAGAGAGAGAGACAAAGAGACAGAGAGAGAGAGAGAGAGAGAGAGAGAGAGAGACAGAGAGAGGGAGAGAGACAGAGTACGGAGCTCCAGAGCACTTGGAGTGTTGGAAGTGTGAGCTAGGAGGCCCGGGGGGAAAACAGAAAGGAAACATTTGTGTCAAGAGGATTTGCATTGAAATGGAGTGTTTAAGTCTGTTTCTTTATTTTATGTCCATAGGTATTACCTCAGCTGGTGTATTTGGAGTACACTGGACATATACAGGTAGGGTTCTATTATATTTTACTTTTCTTCCAAAACTATGAATCTGTGTCATTGTTCAGAAGAAAACTCAGACTTTGCACCTGTGACAACTAGACCCATCGTAAGTTGTTTGCCGTCAGCTTATTTCATTTCATGAAAGGAAATTAGGCATTGTAGCATTCAGTAAGTCTTAAGAAAACATTTTTTCTGATCGAATGATGTTCCTTTTAATTCTTTTTTTTAATCAACTTTCTATTCTGATATCTCTACGTTCCCAAAGCTCTCCACATTACAAATTCCCAACAGTTTTATTTCGGCCAGAGTGTACAGGCAGTGGAATTGTCCCCAAATAATATAGTATGAATTAAAAATTATTCACAAATTAAATTTTTTTTAAAATTTAATTTATAATGGAATTGATAGCAAAAACCAACCCCACATTCCATGTTACAACCAATAAGTTTCCTCTTTTCAGTGAACACGAAATTGTGTGTTCTCCCAAAATTCAAGAATTTAAACACCATAATGTTACATTTATCACACAAATCCTCTTTATTTACACATTTAAACACAGTCACAAGTGAGCTGTATTTACAGAACAACATCAAAATAATACAAAATAAATAAAATTACTATCCAACAATTAAACATAAAAGCAAAACCTCTAATAGGTTGGTAATGAAGAAAGGTCACTTTGGCTTTCAGAGTATGAGAATAATTCACTTACATAGAAGAGCAGACAAAACAGACGCCACAACAAGGACATAAGACAGAGGTCCTGGAGAAAAATGTACTTTGGTTCCATTCCTTCCAAAATGTCCTTCCTTGTGAATCTGTTTAAACCTGGTTTTGTGTCATAATTTAGTAATTGGTTGTGGTAATCAAATGTAACTCATCATTTACAACAGCTTAGGTATAGAATTCCAATAGACTGACTGACCATATTTGGCCAAACTCCAGGTAATTAACCATAACACAAACTCATTTTTGTTGGCATAACAACACGGAATAGGCCCTTCTTTCTCAACTTTGCACTGCCATGTCTATTGATATCGCAAAGCACTATGACCCGCCAAAGTTTTCGCCTTTATTACATTCAATTACGGAAGGACCCTAAAAGGTATTAAATTGAACCATAACCTAGTTGTCCACACAACACATCAAACAAATGGAACTGTCTAATGGAAACAACACATCAAGCCCTGGGAGTGCTTATAAATCCTTATGAGAATGCTGTAACCCACCAACCAGCCAACTCAGATGTAATAAGCTAGCAATGAGATAGATTGGTTTAAATCGCTCTGTCGTGGCACCAGGCTGACCACGAGAATCTAGGTTGGGGTCTCGATTGTGGCGCTAGCTAACCATGGGCAGCTTCACCGGATTTTATCACGCTCTGTCGACTCCCTCAGGTGGTTAATTGGTGTTGCCGGTAACACACAAATTCAAAATCGACTCCTGAGATTCCGGTCCAGCCCCATTCCCTGCTTTTTTTGCTCCTCGTTTTCTTCTGGAGCTAGCTTAACCAAACCCCCTTCTTTAAGGAAAAGTCCACTTGAGCTTGGAAACCTGGTGATATGGTAGGACGTTGACATTGTTTCTCGCCTCATCCTCGGTTGCGCTCTCTCGTTCCCCTCAGATGGGGACCTGGACCAGACGCGCTGGGCAGAGGGGTTCCCCGCGTGTGGCGGCCAGAAGCAGTCCCCCATTGACATCCAGCGGCAGAATGTACAACATAACCCGGACCTGTTGGAACCCGAACTGACTGGCTACGGGCCGCAGAAGGGCAGTTTTGTCATGAACAACAACGGCTACACAGGTACAGAAGTTGGTTGCAGATTACGGGGCCCTGAAAAACTATTTTGAGGGAACAAAACATAATTAAGGGAAAAGATTGAGGCAACAAAATAATAATTTTGAGGGAGTGAAATACTATTTTGAGGCCGCAAACTACTGCAAAGTAGACGGCAAAGTAGACAGAATGCATACAGCTCATGTCAAACTGACTTCAAACTCAGGGCAAGTTTTTTGTTTTTGTTTGTTTGAGCAAATGAAAAGATTCATTATTAGAAACATATATGTATTTATTTAATATAAATACATATATACACATATTTTAAGAATATTTAGACAGACAAACATACAGTGTACAGACTAGATTGTTAAATATATATTGCCTTATAACAAAAAACTAGACTATGTGTAGTGGAACAAGGTGTTCAAGAATTACTCACAAGGGTGTGTAGACTCAAAATAAGGTGTAATTTCATAGGGCAATATAAATGGTAGAGCTAGCAAAACTTTCCAACCCATCTGCTATATTGATTCCAATGCACAAAGGCCACTTTGGCTCCAAAGGCTACTTTGGCTTATGTGGATTAGAAAGTCCTGCTAGTTATATCATTTTGTTCCATCAAAATAGTATTTTGTTCCCTCAAAGAAGTATTTTGAGGCCTCAAAATAGTATTTAGCTCCTTGTTTTGTTTCCTTCATGTCACCTCTGTCTCCGCACAGAATATCTGAAATAGTGTTTATTTTATTACAGACATGTTATACTGTATTAGCTGTTAGTCTGCATTTTATCATCGTTACATTTTAACTAATTCACGGTAATTGTTTTAAATTTGTTTTAACCCTTGACTCATGCAGCCCGGGTCACCTTGAGTTAACAAGGGAATGTGTTTCTCCGTCGGACAGTTTTGATAAACCTCCCCTCCAGCATGATGATCACCAGGGGCCTGCCGGGCCAATACACAGCCATCCAGATGCACCTCCACTGGGGAGGGATGCAAATGGAGACGAGCGGCGCGGAGCACACGCTGGACGGCATCAGATACATCGCAGAGGTCAGTGCAGTTGCCACTACACCTGGGAAACACACGTCTCGCTTCTCTGAGGTTTCTGAATGCACTCTAGCCTGGCCCCCTCCACTCCGTAAGTCGCGGTACCGGAGGTGCCGAAGCCCCACCATGTCGTAGCCTCACCACACTCTGTTCAATATGTGATCCCGAGGCCACGCCCCCCACTGTATTCACCCGACATTATTGACATTGCAAGCCCAAAAGTGGCAATGCTATAAAATGAAGAATATTCAATTTATTAGAATTTGTTAATATAGATAATATAGGACATCCATCAATGTCCGGTTTGGACCTGCTTTGACAACAGAATGGCCTGAATTCTTTGGGGCACTTGATTCTACAAGAAAAATGTGAAACATTTCACGGTGGTCACTCCACAGAGGGTGTGATTTGATCAAATAAAAAAAATCAATATAGATCACCTGGAACAAGTTCCCTTTAATCCAAAGAGCTCTCTGACCATTTATTCCAGCATTCCAACTTGAAATATAAAATGGTGATATACAAATTGCTGCGATGAGCATAACATCATGTGTTTTGTTTTGTGTTGCAGCTCCATATTGTCCACTATAACTCCGATAAGTACAGCAGCTTTGAAGAAGCCAAAGATAAACCTGATGGACTGGCAGTTTTAGCTTTCTTCTTTGAGGTGAGAACATCATCTATTAGCACAATATTTTAAATGCATGAAAAACAATATAGATATATTAACTCATCTTGCCATCCCGTCCGACCTAGCTTTTACAACTGCCAACATAGCTAGCAAGCTAATATGCCATATAAGGCCGATATATCACTTCAGAAAATTTTCTGCATGAACAGGAATCATATGCCAACAGAGTCAACTGCATCTTTGAATGATCAAGTATTTTAAACATTTCCAGAACGGACATTTTGAAAACACCTACTACAGAGATTTCATCAATAACCTGGCAAAAGTCAAGTATGCAGGTGATTTTCTTCTTTAAAATAATGCTTTTAATATATTTGAACTGTTACATAACATCTTTTAAGCTGTTTTTAGACAGTCAGCCCGATTCTGATCTTTTCCCCAGTAAATGGCAAAGGCTGAGTCACTAAATATTACTTAGTATCAAGAGATCAGAGTTGGCCTGCCTGCTTGTACGCAGCCTTAGCAGAAATCCCCTTTAATCTCTTCTGTTTTCTACAGGACAGTCCATGAACATATCTACCCTTGACGTGCGTTCCATGCTTCCTGAGAACCTCAATCACTTCTTCCGGTACCAGGGTTCTCTCACCATCCCTCCTTGCTACGAGAGCGTCCTGTGGACAGTGTTCGACACGCCCATCACCCTCTCTCACAACCAGGTGACTGCTGATTGATTGGTTTATTTGTTTAAATCATTTGTTGATCCATTCATATTTTAAATTCATTAATATATTAATTGACTGATTTGCGGTGTCCACTGATTAATCGTTTGGTTGATTGACTAAAAGGTTCATTTATTCCCTGGCATCCAGATCAAGAAGCTGGAGAGCACTCTGATGGACATGAACAACAACACTATGTGGGACTTTTACCGCATGGCCCAACCTTTGAATGACCGTGTGGTCGAGTCCTCCTTTGTGCCGCGTCTGGGGAAAGGCAGTATGTATACCAAGCCGAACGCTCAAGCACGTTGGGATTTCTATTCTGTTTTTGGAATACAAAAATTACAAGTGACGAAATCTACAGAAAAAAATGATTGAACTAGTTTGCTGCCACATAAAGAGTGACAAGACATAAATTACTGTGTAAAACCTGAAGCCTATTAGTGGGGTTTGAAAGATATCATGGCTTGGGTCCGTTTAGATTGGAGGGAAAAAAAGAAACCTGCACGTTGTTGTAGCTTGTATCACTTATTTATTACAGTGTACGTATTAGCCACAAGGCCTTCATCAGAGCTCTCCTCTATCAACAAAAATAATAAAATACAACAAAATACCTTTAAATAAAATAAAAAGCATTTATGGAATAACAAATTTGTTTCATTCAAGTTGCAACAAGGACCTACAGCTTGGAGCAAGAGCTCAGAAAAAGTGAAGGGAGCTTTCATAGGGAAGGCCATTTTAACCATTTATCAGGGGAAAATGTTCTGACAACAATGTCAAAAAACCTTGTAGAATCGCCTATCAGGAATGACTGGCATGGGCTCTTACGGAGTCCCTGTGGAAATCTAACACAGTGAACCTTGCAGCAGACTAAACATCTCTGAAGTAGCATAGCAAGTAGCAAGGTTGTAAGGTTGCACAGAAAATGGCTGACAATTGCTTGGCAAAGTACACCAAACAATGGTGATGGTCTTGGCTTGCAATCACCACTTTCACATATTTAATCTGTAATTAAGGGAATAGCTCTTTCCTGGTACAATATCAAAACTCACTAAATAATGTACTTTTGTTTCTCTGTCTCTCTCCCTCCCTCCTTCACTCACTCCCTTCCTCCCTTTCTCTCCCTTCCTTACCCTCTCCCACTGTCCCTATGCTCTCGCTACTTTGCACTCTGTCGTTTTCTCTCTTGCTCTTTCTACATCACTCTTACAGTCACCCTCTCCCTTCACTTCACCATCTCTACCACTATCTATCTGATTTTGTGTCTTCCTCTGTCTCTTTCTTACCCTCCCCATCTCTCACTCTCTCTTCCTTTCTCTCTCTCAACCCCCCAACACCTCTTCTGTCTGTAACCCCTTTTCTGCCTCTTGATCTATTTTGCTGTCTTTCTGTCAGTGTCTTAACTTGTTTAGTCTGTCAGTCATTTTCTGTTTAAAGGGTTTTGTTTTTATTTTAAGAAACAATTTGCTTAAATTGCCAGCACAAATAGATAATTAGAAAGAATAATGAGAAAACAAAAAGTTAAATCACTCTCTCTCTCTTCAGCTTTATGTCGCCAAGAGGAAATTGAGTCAAAGCTTCTGAGGATTGAGGGTATGATTACAACTCTAGGAAAACACACACATTCAGGTAAGAAAGACATGATGATGAAACCACCTTCAGAAGTCTAACATCAACCCAGTGAATTTACTCTTTATCCAGCTCCTGTTACAATTACAAAGCTCCAAACAAAATTAAAGTTTTCTCTGTGTCTCTCGCTTACTGTTTCTCTTCCTTACCGTCTCTCTCACTTACTGGCTCCCTTCTTTACTTGTCTTTTCCTCACTGTCTCTCTTTCTTACTGTCTCTCTTCCTTACTGTCTCTCTCTCTGTCTCTCTTCCTTACTGTCTCTCTCTCTGTCTCTCTTCCTTACTGTCTCTCTCTCTGTTTCTCTTCCGTACTATCTCTCTTCCTTACTGTCTCTCTCTCTGTCTCTCTTCCTTACTGTCTCTGTCTCTGTTTCTCTTCCTTACTGTCTCTCTCTCTGTCTCTCTTCCTTACTGTCTCTCATCCTTTTTTCTGACTCTCTTAATGTCTCCCTTTCTTACTGTCTCTGTCCCTTGCTCTCTCTATTTTTCTCACTCTCCACTACTCTCTACCACATTCTCTCTCTTCAGCATTCAGTCATCAAGAGGAAATTGCGTCAAAGCTTTTGACGGTAGAGGGCATGATTAGTACTCTTGGAAAACACACACAGTCAGGTGAGAAGTCTGTAATTAAACTTTGAATGTAGGAAAATACTCTGTGACCTGTAATTTTCCTGATTAAATTATGGAACTCAATTTAATATATCACTGAGCAGACACTCTTACTCAAAAAGAGTTTTGGCAGTGAGAGCATACACTTTCCTACTGGTCGCAGTGGGAATCAAACCCGCAACTCTGGCTTGGTCGGTACCATGATCTTAGCTACACAGGACCAACGCGAGACAGTAGATGCTAATGTTTGTGTTACATGTGTCTTTATTGTTGTGGTTCAACTGGAAGTGTGAACTGGAAACGTTAGCCATCTCAAACATTTCTATGTGACATGTTCCTACAGGTTGGCGTTGATATAGTTTGCCATTTCCTCAAATGACCTGATGCTCCACAAAATGGCCTGAAAGATGCCTCACTTATCAACAGAAAAATAATGCAGATACGCCAAACACATCAAACGGACATAATCAATCCTGTTATGAATATTTTGTGTGCGTAAATGATAGAGCAGAGGTTCCCAAACTAGGGGTCGCGACCCCATGTGGGGTCACCAGATTTGAAAATGGGGTCGGGGGAGAATGTTTTAAAATTGACTCTCATAGCCTCAAATAAAACAAATAACGATTATATAATTTTTCTTCACATGGTTGGGGTCACGAGAATTTTTAGATATCGAAATGGGGTCGTTGGCTGAAAAAGTTTGGGAACCCCTGTATTAGAGGCTTCCTGTTTTGTTCCTCACAATGGCTGTCACACTCATCCGAATCTCTGTCAGTCACTTGGGCATTGCACTGAACTGGCCTGTGGTTGGGCAGTGAGAGGTTCCGGACACTGCAACATTAACACGTTTATTTGTTAGAAGAGGAAGTTTACAGGCAACAAGATAATGTTGGTTTGTCTTCAATCAATAAAATTTATTTATAAAGTACTTTTTACATCAGCAGTTGTCACACTATTGAACATTTCCTCAAATCAAATGTCATTCGTCACATGAAATTAATGCAGTAGGTGTAGGCATTTCCAGTTAAGTGCTTACTGACAAGCTCAACAATGTAATAAAAAAGTAAAAGAGTAGTAAAAAAGTTTCCATGCCTAGAGTCCAGTGTGTGTGTGTGTGTGTGTGTGTGTGTGTGTGTGTGTGCCAGTATGCACAGACCCTGCACAAAACTAAAGTAACCCTACATCACCTCATTTTTCCTGTTCCTCTTCAGAGCCCAGACTGTGGTCTCCTCCCATGGTGCTTCACTTCCCGGAGAGGAACACGAGGAGCTACGCCATGGCCCACCTGACTCACTCCATGAACCTGCACTCCTTCACCACCTGCATGCATGTGAAGACCCCTCCTGTAGGGGTCCACACCGTCCTCTCCTACTCAAGCCAGGGAAAAGACAGCGAGCTCATGATCTCCATTGGATATGAGGTGGGCGGTTCGGTGTTTGGGAGACAGGGAGGGGTGGGTTTATTAGACATTTTCCAAATACACGCACAGTTTACTCAACCACGTGTGAACAATGTCAACGTTCATATGAAATCATTCAGTTTCCTGACTCGGTGGCTCGTGTTTCCATCTAGGTGGGGCTGTGGATCGGTAATCAGTTCGTCAACCTTCCCCACAACTTCCACTCCCATGAGTGGGCCAACTACTGTGTCACCTGGTCCTCTCACTCAGGGGGGGCCAAGCTGACCATCAACGGACTGGTTGGAGAAGAGCAGTAC
This sequence comes from Esox masquinongy, assembly GCA_016801175.1. NCBI lineage: Eukaryota > Metazoa > Chordata > Actinopteri > Esociformes > Esocidae > Esox > Esox masquinongy. The sequence goes on along the minus strand of JACXGI010011745.1, from coordinate 9,840 downwards.
CTCCAGGGGGGCTACACGCTCAGTCCTGCCGGGGTCTTCATCCTGGGGAAGGACCAGGACGGCTTCCTGGGGATCTCCGACGCTGATGCCTTCGTGGGCCACATGACAGACATCAACGTGTGGGACTACGTGTTGACTGCAGCAGAGATCCGGAAACAGAGGTCCTGCGATAACAAGGCTTCTCTGAGGGGGAATGTGTTTAGCTGGGGGGTTACCCCTCTGAGTCTCTATGGGGGGGTGCAGCTGAAGACAGACTACAGGTGTCCCTGAATGCAGATTTAGGGTCAGTTATGCATTACTCTCACTAATGGTTTGGGTAAGAATCTGGGGTAAGGGAGTATCATCTTAGATTGGTGCCTAGGGGAATCTGACCCTATGGTCTGTACTTTTGAAAGATAGATTTATCTCAGGTAGACAATCTGTATAAATGAGGTTGAATATATAATAAATACATGCACCCAGGGGAGATTTCACCCTGGGGTACAGGAGGCCTGGCTGGGGTTCAACAGGACACAACTAAACAAAAGGTTTGGCAACGGACATAGAAAATCCTTGTTCAAAAAAAAGAATGAGATCGGAGAAAACATTGGAAGGGATCTTGTATAATTTCTCCTTATAGAATCTTTCTGGATGTGCAAATGGACTACCCTCTTCATTTCAAACCACAGGTTTTCAATGGGATTCCAGTCTAGAGACTGAGATGTTTGCAAAAAGTTGATTTTGTTGCGGTCAATTAAATACTATTAAACTATTATTCATGGATTTTGTCATGTGCTTGATCTGCATTGTCCCTCTGGGAGATTCGCGTTTTTAGCCTCTTGTGAAGCAAGGTGAACCTTGGAGATACTGTACACAACCTACCAGTGCTGTGAGGTCACCTGCCTCTGTCACAGTTCACTGACATCCAATCTGTAAATCTGGTGAGGATCTGCAAGGAAGAATGGAAGAAACTGCCCAAATTCAGGTGTGCAATGTTGGTGCACTCAAAGCTTCCTGGGTATCAAGGCCAAAGGCACTTCTACGAAGTTAAAACTAACGTAGACATAACTGTATTCGGGTGATTGACGTAAAAGTCTGAAAATATGTATTTTTTTAACTTAAAATATTAGGCACGAAAAATATTGAGTTGTGTTAAATTGACTCATAGATTTAAAAAAATATATTTGGTCTTTAAGATTTTGTATTGGAATCTGAATTTATTCACCAATTTCTTGTATTAGTGTCTAAAATTGTCATATGGTGTGACATGAAAGTTACTGTATATAAAATGAAAATGGGGTTTACTTTTCTTAAGAAACTCACTTTATCATAATTCTTTATCATTACAATCTTGAGATCCAGCATTTACTTGTGAAAATTCATTACATTTTGTATTGTTTTTCTAAATCATTGTGCAAAGTCAGACATCTGTTCTCAATGTGTCAATATATTTTTGATTAATTCTGACAAAACCTGTTACAAATTTAACAGAATGCTTGTGTCTTGCTGATACTATTTTACATGTGTTCCATTGAGATTTTTATAATTTATCACTAACAAAGCCTTTTTTTGGTCACAATTATGAATGTCACACCAAATGATATAGTGTCACATCATAGGATGAACCACACCACACTACAATTTGTCAATGCAAAACATGTATTATATGGATTTAACATTCAAACAAAAAACGTTTAAGAACAATCACACAAAGGTGTGAAACATTGTGCCACTAAACATTGTATAGCACTTGGTTATCTGACAGAAGACTAGCGAGGAACCATATTTCTAGTGAGGAACACACTAATAAAGAATAGTATCACAATTATTTACAGTCTGTTAAATATTTACTACTGGTAAGAATTGATCACTCATAACTACCCCTAAGTAAATCAGTCATATAAACAAGGTTAGGTTATTTGAGTGAGGCTATGTCTGCTTTCATAAAAATTAATTTAAAGCATTAATTTAATACAGGATATAAGTTCATTTCAATTAATTAGTTAAACAACAACTGAATATCACAAGTTAATGATATCTTTCTGGCGATGTCAGACGATTTTTGGGTCTGTGTGCTCACAATTCATTATACCTAAGCCAGTCATATTTCAAGAGAGTAGCAAACTGACTGCATGGCCGGTCACACCGTATGAGGTTTCATGCACTTAGCACAAGATTGGGCCTTGATCAGAGCTGACTCAAAATTTTATTCCGGGACTTATTTGTATGAAAATATCAGACGCAAAAATAGACATTTGTGTTATCCTTCTGTATTTTACTGAGGAGAGTTGATTTTAATTTCCTTAGTTTTACTAAACTTTGTGAGACGTGCTTGGGACAGTCACACCATATGAGATTTTTCATGTTTGGTTGAACATTTTTGAAAAGGTAAGTGGTGAATTGCATGAACGTTCTGTATGTTCACACATGTTCTGAACAATATAAATATGTTTTTGGACAAATTGAAATGTAATTTATTTGTGTTTGACGCTGAAAATGAAATTTTATTTATTTATGTTTGACGCGCTGAGTCACAAAAAGGCCACGTCACGTCAACCATCCAAAACCAGAGAAAATGAAACAGGTGCCTCATTGTTCACTGGTTACACACGCAATGAACACACGTGTGTAACCAGTGAACAATGAACACACGTGTGTAACCAGTGAACAATGAACACACGTTCAGAGGGACGTTCAGAGGGACTACAGTAGCAGTGAAAGTCTCGTAGACTTTTAATCGCTGGTGGTAAAAAGCAAGAAGTGTCGTTCATGGTGCTCAGGCTGTGTCACTTCCTGTGTGCTCTGTGTTGCTTATTGAGGCGCCGAAAGAAGATATTTGATGAATTCTTGAGTGTCCGCCGCGCATGTCGACCAATGAACAGAGTCCTGAGTGCCCGCCGCGCATGTCAACCAATGAGCAGAGTCCTGAATGTCAGCCGCACATCCCGACCAATAAGCAGAGTTCATCTTGTCAAATTGAGTTGCTGCTTACGGCCCGACTGTTCCTGCCTTCATACACAACACCTAATACTTACAGACACTGTTCTTTTGTTCTCCATTACATGAAATCTGTTACTCCCCAACCCTATGTTTAGTACTGGGTAGATACAGTAAACTGACACTGTAACATGTTCAGGGCCTGGGTGGCGTTTTATTAACCAAAACAGCAGAAGGGAAAGTGAAACTAAACGAAAAAGAAAAACCGCTTGGGAGGGCAAGGCATCCTACTCATCTGTCTTTTCTGCTCCTCTGGCCTGTTTTATTGGGACACTTCAATCCTCCCTTGGTGGGGCCTGACTGGGGGGCAGGTGTGTGTATATCTACCACACCTAGCTAGTGTCTTATTCACTGTGTCCGGAGGCTATGCTGCACTTACACCAGTCCAGTAATTGATGGCAAAAAACGCAAATGTTCTTTGCAATGGTATTTATTTGCAAGGTGATCAAAAACTGACAAAACAATGCAAACTACACTCAGTGCCTCACCCAGCTAATGGTTCTCTGTCAACACCTCATAAACAAAATGGATTCCCCCCTGAACTGACAGAAAGGGTCCTTTTGTAGCAGAAGCCCCTCCCATCAGTGCATACCATGATTAAGTACAATTATTCAATCAAGCCAATACACATGATTACATTTCATATTCTTCCATTAAATTAGACAGACAATAATTACAAAAGAGAAGTTTATAAACTTTCATGTCACAAATACCTTTTTCATAATTACCATACACTTTCCTATACCAATTCCACACCTACTGACATGCTGTCTTCCAGAAAAGGCCAATCTATCCACAGGGATTGAAACTACCAAGCCAGCCCACTGTGGTCCTTTAGATCCTTCTGGACGTAACTTTGGAGAACACAAGAAAGAAACTACAAAGGCAATAATTCAAACTATATATAAGACACAATTCTGACCACCTGCCGGTACAGATTCAAACAGTTTACATGAAGGAATATGGATAATGTAATACTGCTAGGCAGCGCTTGACTTTTTGGCTCACCAGCCACTGTGGCTAGTGGTTACTAGCCACTCAGCATAATCACTAGCCACCATTTTGTTGTTGGGAAATTACGTTTTATTTGATAAACATTGACTATGGTGTGTTACTTCGTAGTCTGTCTTGTTCACGCTGTCCGGCACTGGCGCGCAAGGTAATAGGCCTACCACAAATGGACCAGAATCAAACACTGTATGCAGGTAGTGCTCATGGGAGTTGTAGGGATATAGCTCGTAGTGTCACTCTCATTGCAATGAGACTACAATTTTAAAAAATGTGTGTGTACATACAGTATCTCACAAAAGTGAGTACACCCCTCACATTTCTTCAAATATTTGATTATATCTTTTCATGTGATAACACTGAAGAAATTACACTTTGCTACAATGTAAAGATCTGCAAAGAGGAGTGGGATAAAATCCCTCCTGAGATGTGTGCAAACCTGGTGGCCAACTACAAGAAAAGTCTGACCTCTGTGATTGCCAACAAGGGTTTTGCCACCAAGTACTAAGTCATGTTTTGCAGAGGGGTCGAATACTTATTTCACTCATTAAAATGCAAATCAATTTATAACATTTTTGACAAGCTTTTTTCTGGATGTTTTTGTTGTTATTCTATCTCTCACTGTTCAAATAAACCTACCATTAAAATCATAGACTGATCATTTCTTTGTCAGTGGGCAAACATACAAAATCAGCAGGGGATCAAATAATTGTTTCCCTCACTGTGTATTCTTGTTAATATAGACTTGCATAAAAAATGAAACAGAGCTGTATATATTACCGCCTTGTCACGTTATTTTTTTACCCATCCTTGCCCACATTGTTAATCTCCCTCTCGACTTCCTTCAGCTGTATATGCACTGCTGCTGTCACTGATCTTGCGTCATCACGTTCATATATTTATTTTCTTAGTGACTTAAATGTGTAAATTGTATATTTTTTAAACTGTATATTGCATAATATATAATATAGCCTAATGTTTTTTGGTGACAGTACATACCCTTATCTGATGGTCTTTTCACCAGTCATCTTCGTTCATCTCGCGATCTCTCTTTGAATAGTAAATCTGTAATTCTAGGCTACTAGTAGTCATCTGAAAAGGACAGGATTGGATTTAGTTTGAGGTTATTACGTTTTATTTGAAATATTTTGACATGCTTGGATGTAAAGGACAACTAGGATCCACTTGTATTTAACAACGTTACTCATCACCGCAATGTTCAGGACCCATGTGGTCCTGTATGCACGGTTGTCAGATTTCATTCACAGTAAACAGAAATTCTCCAGAAACTCCTGCAAAATCGACCCGCCCAAGCCCTTTAAAAAAGCCTAATTGTAGGAAACATCCCCACCTGGCAACACTGTCAATATGGAAAAGGTTTCCTCCTATCGTCAAATTAGCTGCAGTGTTTCTCTGGTATTTTGTATATGAGCACAAAATCATGTTTTACCATGCCAACACACAGAGGCGATGCAAGATTTTGGGAAGGCTGTCGCCTTTGAGTTTTGAATGCAGGAAAAACTCAGCTGTATAGATATATAGAATGCCACCCGCCAAAGTCAAGCCCTGCTGCTTGGCTATCCTGTGTGCTGACCCATAGAAAAAAGCTAGCAGCAAACAGCAAGCATACCCAAAAGAAATATTTTGTGTCTGTGTTAAGGGAAAGTTTGTTTGTTTGTTTGTTTGTTTGTTTGTTTGTGTGTGTGTGTGTGTGTGTGTGTGTGTGTATGTGTGTAACTATACCCAATGCTGTCCGCAATCAGGGACATATTTTTATATCAGGGACAGATTTTTACGTCACACACTGGGTGCATGTGAAAAGGACGCAATCCTGCCACTCCAATACTAACAATATCTTCCAAATCACATTGCGGTTGTGATGTTGAATACGTTTTTGCATGTCAACATTAGCATATCAGCCAGGTGTCCATCAGGGTGTGGACTTCAGTAAGTCTGGGGTGTGTAGGTTAGGGGACTGTGTGTGTGTGTGTGTGCGTGTGTGAGTGAGGACAGGGCCGGCTCTAGTGCATGAGCAGGTTGCTATGTTAGTACTCAATTAGTTGACGATAACTAATGATATGGATTTTTTTTGGAGGGGGGGGGTAGTGAATCTAGACAGTTATATAACATTAGTAATGGTACTAGTAGCATTAGTAACCATGTTCAAAAACAGACTAGCCAACATCACTGACTAGCCAGGTATGTCTTCACCTCCAGTGGGACCCCATTGATTTTGTTTTCACAGAGATATTTTATATGTGTGGAATACATCATAGCAAAATGTAGAATTGTGAATTAGCCTTAAATCTGTTAAAACAAATGATTAAATGAGTGGAAGGAAATGTGTTATAAAATTACAAAATAGTCTCTACCTCCTAGGGTAAAAAGTGTACAATTACATTTCCCTCTCGCTAGCCAAGGGAACTAAAACAAATAAGATGTTTTAAATTTGGGCCACACCACAAAATCCCGCTTATGGCCCCAACAGGCTGGAGCTGGTCCTGTGTGAGATTGTGTTTATACAGCACTCTGGCTTGAGGTGGATAAAAGTGATTCTTCACTTTCACAGGCAAGAGGAGAAATCTATACATTCAGGTGGGTTCCATTTGGCTATTGTTTTTCCTTCAGACCTGTTTTTAATGGTTGTTTTTAAATATTGTTTTGATAATTCTTTGTGAAAACAGTATTATATTGAATGTTGAAGTTTTTTTTGGACACACAAAGTAGAAAGAAAAGCACAGACAAATTCACAAAATGTTATGTTTTTATCAATTGAAGTGTTTTAGAAGTTGATTACTGGATGTTTCCCTGAAAATAAAATTTTAGTTTCATGGAATTCAAGAGCATCTGTATTTCTAAGGTTTACTTGGCTGTTTCTAAGGCCCTGTGGTGAGACGGGCAACCAAATTCAGATTGTTTTTCATTAATTGGTCTTTGACCAAACTGATCTGCTCATAAACATATCTGTAAAAATATGTACAGCATATGTAAAGGCAGCTTAACACAGACCAAGACATTTGGAAAAAATACTACAAGCAGTTGAATATTGGATGTGTTTAGAAATAACCTTAAACAAGTTTTGGCAAGTATTTGAAAAACAAATAAATACCCTTTATTATTTATTTAATTAGCCCTCATTTCTATGTATGGAACAGTAAAAACCGTAGTAACAACATGTTACTAAGCTTTATGGCTATTAGTTTGTAACATTGTTTGTTCTCAAGATATCTGGTTATCTGTCAACTCTTAAGCAGGTTAAAAATAATTGTTCGAGGACATTTTAAATGTTCTGACATCTTCAATTATCCAAAAGCTGTTCTCTCCATGTATGGCAGTTATCATGTATATCAGATATTTGCTTTTTTTGTTCAATAGTGAACCATTAAAATCATCTAAACTTAATTGAGGTCATATGTAGACAATATATCTACAGTATCTCACAAAAGTGAGCACACCCCTCACATTTTTTTAAAAATTTGAGTATATCTGTTCATGTGACAACACTGAAGAAGTTACACTTTGCTACAATGTAAAGTAGTGAGTGCACAGCTTGTATAATAGTGTAAATTTGTTGTCCCCTCAAAATAACACAACACACAACCATTAATGTCTAAACCGCAGGCAACAAAAGTGAGTACACCCCTAAGTGAAAATGTCCAAATTGGGTACAAAGTGTCAATATTTTGTGTGGCCACAATCATTTTCCAGCACTACCTTAATCCTCTTGGGCATGGAGTTCACCAGAGCTTCACAGGTTGCCACTGGAGTCCTCTTCCACTCCTCCATGATGACATCACGGAGCTGGTGGATGTTAGAGACCTTGCGCTCCTCCACCTTCCGTTTGAGGATGCCCCACAGATGCTCAGTAGGGTTCAGGTCTGGAGACATGCTTGGCCAGTCCATCACCTTTACCCTCAGCTTCTTTAGCAAGGCAGTGGTTGTCTTGGAGGTGTGTTTGGGGTTGTTATCATGTTGGAATACTGCCCTGCGGCCCAGTCTCCAAAGTGAGGAGATCATGCTCTGTTTCAGTATGTCACAGTACATGTTGGCATTCATGGTTCCCTCAATGAACTGTGGCTCCCCAGTGCCAGCAGCACTCATGCAGCCCCAGACCATGACACTCCCACCACCATGCTTGACTCACCATGTTCTTGGGGTCATAGGCAGCATTCCTCCTCCTCCAAATACGGCGAGTTGAGTTGATGCCAAAGAGCTCGATTTTGGTCTCATCTGATCACAACACTTCTCCTCTGAATCATTCAGATGTTCATTGGCAAACTTCAGACGGGCCTGTACATGTGCTTTCTTTAGCAAGGGGACCTTGCGGGCGCTGCAGGATTTCAGTCCTTCACGGCGTAGTGTGTTACCAATTGTTTTCTTGGTGACTATGGTCCCAGCTGCCTTGAGATCATTGACAAGATCCTCCCGTGTAGTTCTGGGCTGATTCCTCACCGTTCTCATGATCATTGCAACTCCACGGGGTGAAATCTTGCATGGAGCCCCAGACCGAGGGAGACTGACAGTTCTTTTGTGTTTCTTCCATTTGCAAATAATCGCACCAACTGTTGTCACCTTCTCACCAAGCTGCTTGGCGATGGTCTTGTAGCCCATTCCAGCCTTGTGTAGGTCTACAATCTTGTCCCTGACATCTTTGGACAGCTCTTTGGTCTTGGCCATGGTGGAGAGTTTGGAATCTGATGGATTGATTGTTTCTGAGGACAGGTGTCTTTTATACAGATAACAAGCTGAGATTAGGAGCACTCCCTTTAAGAGTGTGTTCCTAATCTCAGCTCGTTACCTGTATAATCTCAGCTCGTTACCTGGCTCCTTTTTAAATCATAATGATAACAGAAATCACCCAAATGGCCCTGAACAAAAGTTTACATACCCTTGAATGTTTGGCCTTGTTACAGACACACAAGGTGACACACACAGGTGAAAATGGCAATTAAAGGTGAATTTCCCACACCTGTGGCTTTTGAAATTGCAATTAGTGTCTGTGTATAAATAGTCAATGAGTTTGTTAGCTCTCAGGAGGCACCTGGAGGCACTTTGCCAAGACGAATGGGCAGCTATACCACCTGCAACAATTCCGGGCCTCATAGACAACTATTACAAAACTTCACGCTGTCACTGATGCTAAAGGGGGCAATACACAGTATTAAGAACTAAGGGTGTGCAGACTTTTGAACAGGGGTCAGTTCATTTTGTTCTTTGTTGCCATGTTTTGTTTTATGATTAGGCCATTCTGTTATGACCTACAGTTGAATGTGAATCCCATAAGAAATAAAAGACATGTGTTTTGCCTGCTCACTTGTGTTTTTTTTTTTACAAAGGGTACATATACAGTGGATATAAAAAGTCTACACACCCCTGTGAAAATGCTAGGTTTTTGTGATGTAAAAGAATGAGACAAAGATAAATCATGTCAGAACTTTTTCCACTTTTAGTGTGACCTAGAATGTGAGCAATTCAATTGAAAAACAAACTGAAATCTTCGAGGGGGAAAAATGAAAACTAAAAACCTTAAAAATAACCTTGTTGCATAAGTGTGCACACCCTCTTATAACTGGGGATGTAGCTGTGTTCAGAATTAACCAATCACATTCAAACCCTTGTTAAATAGAAGTCATTACACACCTGCCATCATTTAAAGTGACTCTGATTAATCACAAATAAAGTTCAGCTGTTCTAGTAGGAATTTCCTGACATTTTCTTAGTTGCATCTCAGAGCAAAAGCCATGGTCCGCAGAGAGCTTCCAAAGCATCAGAGGGATCTCATTGTTGAAAGATATCAGTCAGGAGAAGGGTACAAAATAATTTCCAAAGCATTAGATATACCATGGAACACAGTGA
>JACXGI010011744.1:0-24282 GCA_016801175.1 Esox masquinongy | reverse complement strand
CTCATAACACCTGAGCAGTGCCACAGACTGATCGACTCCATGCCATGCCGCATTGCTGCAGTAATTCAGGCAAAAGGAGCCCCAACTAAGTATTGAGTGCTGTACATGCTCATACTTTTCATGTTCATACTTTTCAGTTGGCCAACATTTCTAAAAATCCTTTTTTTGTATTGGTCTTAAGTAATATTCTAATTTTCGGTGATACTGAATTTGGGATTTTCATTAGTTGGCAGTTTTAATCATCACAATTAAATGAAATAAACATTTGAAATATCAGCCTGTGTGTAATGAATGAATATAATATCCAAGTTCCACTTTTTGAATGGAATTACTGAAATAAATCAACTTTTTTATGATATTCTAATTATATGACCAGCACCTGTAATCCTGCTCACATCCGTGTACTGTACCCATCTACTCAATATTACTAATATGACTGATACCATTTAACTCTTGGAGCATGGTCCAGAATGATTATTAATAAGGGGAAGGTATATGGCACCGCCAAGGCACTGCATAGGTTAGGCTGTCCCTCTGAACTGGGTGACTCATGAAATAGTATATTGATCAGAAAGGCTATCAAAAAGCCAATGGCAACTTTGACCGAAGTACAGTCTGTATGGCAAAGACTGGTGAAGATATGCATTTGACACTATCCCAAAAACACCACAAATCTCACCTGTAGAGTTGGGTAGCAAAAAGGAAGCCATTAGGCTACTCATGAAAGCCCACTTTAAATCCTGAATGAAAGATGTCCAAAACCCTCAAGAGATTGTGGCAAAATGTTTTGTAACGTAACAACACTAAATTAGAACCTTTTTGGCCAAAATGGCAAAGCATGTGGTGGCGAAAACCAAACCTTACATTACCCAAAGAAAACCATCCATAATGTGACACGTGGTGGTGGAAGCTAACGGTAGTAAAATGTGGGGGAAAAAACAAGTTGGGTCAAATACTCATGCCAAATCTCATTTTGACATTTTGTGCAAACCCACATCCTTTTCCCTTGATATGGACTAGGTCACAGAAATGGCTAATGGATTGATGCAATTAGGTACTTCATTTAGTACGATGTACATTCTAAAATTAAGTAGTTTGGTTGTTCTACCTAGCGGTCTAGAAATAAATACATGTGGCTTTAGATAACAGCCTCTAATAAATTACTTATATAAATTAAATATACTTATCGTAATATCGTACCCTCCCACTCCTTCGGCCTCTAATGAGCAATGACAGGCAGTGACAAGTCTCCCTCTGTCATTTCCCGGCTGCAAAATGCTACACAGTTAACTCACTCCCAAGTGAGAAAACAATCAATGAATAGTGCTGGGAATCATCTAAATCGCTTTTCTATGTTTTAAATATATTTTTTAAAACTTGAGTAAGCTGATCAACCAAAACTAAAGAGAGGGTACAACAAAGGGAGAGTTGGTTTCCTTTGCTGCTATAATTCAACTTCCACAAGCAGCAAGTTAGGGAAATCAACTGTAACGAGACATTTTACTCTGCATCAAAGCCAAGCCATAACCAGACCGTAAATGTTGAGGGCAATATTTCATAAACACGTACATGCACACTCCTGTCCTATAGAATTTCAAAACGACAAAGCATTATTCCACTCATTAACAAACAACAACGGCTGCATCTTTAGTTCTCCCCGTTACATTTGGGGCATACATCTCCAGTTACACACTGATGTAACATCAGCCTTAGTAATGTATAAGGCATATGGCGGCGCTGGACATCATTCATACCTATCAGCAGGGAACAAGTGAATATACGCAATGCTTACTGAAAAACTTGGCATACATGGTATACCTACATACTGCTCCCTCTACACCACAGCCCAAGCAATTGGAAAATTATGATAAATTCCAGGAAAGACTTCAACCTAGGGGCTCAGGCAATTGCACTGCTTATGCATGTTTTCAGATGAATAGTTATGTAATTATTTATGCTATACTAGGTGTGTTTATGAGAACGTTATTGATACTGTAGCCAATACTGATGCTAGTACAATGTGTCTATGTCACTAAGACCGCTGTTGACTGGTTGGAGAACTGAAGTTCATACTGCCTGTGTCTTTGCCACTGCTTGTCATCCCAGCCACAGCATCCAGGACCACCAGACAGAGTGAGGTTGCAGTTAACAATGCAAGACTGCATGGAGTTGGGTGAGGTCTAAATCCTTATTGAGACGACATCTAACTGAAGCCGGTCTCCCCTAAGCTAAGAGGCATTCTGAAGCTGCTTCATTGCGGCCAGGTGTTTCCAATACTGGTCGCAGCATACTGACTGTAACCAGGGGGCCAGGAGAGGGTGGCACGAATTGGCTCAGCCCTGATAGCTTTGAACAGGTGGATGTTAGACATGGCTGCCTTGTCTTGTTGTGCTCTAGCAACTCCTTGTGGAAGATCAAGTCTCTGCATGCTCATCTGCATGGTTGATGACTGGATGAATGGGTTTTCCTTGAGCGTGTACCAGCAAATACTTCCTGATTGAGTGAGCAGTGTGATAATCAGAAAGGAATAGCGAGAGGACATCTCAAACTTCTGGTCCTTCATTGGAGTTGTTGTAACAAGACATGGTCATGACTCACAAGTTGGAAAGGGAGACAAAGGAATGCAGTTTAATAAACACCCAAATGAAACCGCACCCCAAATTCAGCAATCATTTGAATTAATTCATGGCTGCTGCATTTCTTAATGTTCAAGTTTCAAAACAAGGTGAAATCAGTGAGTTCAGTTGCACTTAAAAAAAAAAAAAACCCGAAACAGAGTACTTATCTTTTGAAATTGCTTTAAATCCCGGATTAGTCTTAATTGCTCCCTGAAATTTGATGAATGCAGTCAACAAATAACCACAAAAAACAAATGTTGTTTGTTTACTTTTACTAACTTTTTTTGGGGGGCTTTTCATGTTTAGATTTTTTTTAATTCAGTTTTTCCCTTATAGGTCTTTTTGGCACTACATAATTTGATAGGGGTGGGCATGTTACAGTTATTTTTTTAACAAATGTCTATTCAAAGCTTTTATCCTTACGCAAGCAAAGTATGAATACAGCTAATAAAAATAAAGAATCATTTTGACCTCCTTACTTTACACAATAAAATAAAAACATTTTTTGGACCCCTTCAAAAATGGGGGTATTAAAATATTTGACATTTGTATCACAAATCAATGTAATGAGAAAAACATTAAAAGAAACATAAAAACTGTACAAAAATGATAAAATTCATTTAAAAAGTACTGTTGTGACAAAATGATGCAAAGTTAGATTATATCGTTTTTGTTTTGTCATGGTGAAAGACCATACAACCTAATTGAATGGAGATGATATGGGAGTAGAGTTCAGAGTTCCAAATTCCAAATTCATTTCTTCTGCTGGATGTAGTTGAGGTTGACGTGATGTCGTCCGTGGGTTAGGAAATGTTGATTAGGGTGCACAACAGAACCTGTGGCAGAGCAAAGACAAAGGTGGAAATAAAGTTTACTACAGTATGGACATAAGATCAGTGGGGGAGAGCAAATTCGATTTCAGATCAATCAAATATATTTTAAACAATTATACTGACGCAGGAATTGTAGCACTCCGACGTGGCTGTCTTACCTTGGGACATGAAGGGCTTCCCGGGTTGTGGGTAACCCCCATTGCCCTGCTGGATGAAGTTCTGTGGCATGCGGTAGGGCCAGGACGGGGACAGAGAGTAGTTGGCTGCGTTGCCGTGCTCCCAGGTCCTAGAGCCCTGCTGGCTCACACTTCCGAATTGGGTCTGGTAGGCTGGGTCTGCAAACAGCAGAAGGAAGGGTGAGAGGAAGCTGCATAAGGTGGTAAAGACAACTTCAAAACTTGGTCCAGCAAAACATTACTGGAAAATTGGCACTAGTTTTTTCACTTAACTGTGACTTAAGTGTGTAGCCCAAAACCACTGGTGTCTCTTACCTGACCACACAGCACAGGAACACAGACAATGCTAAAGACTCCTTGAACAGAATCTGACCAGAGTCAGAGAAAACAACAAAGACATGGAACTGACACAGACAACAGACAGAACAGACAGTGCAACCCAATGTGTACCTGACTTGCCCACAGTGCCGTTAGCCACCAGTGCCCCCTGCTGTGCCAGGTGGTTGTGCCAGTGCCCATCCCGGCCCGGCCCTCCTCCCAGGCCTATCGGCCTCCCCGCCGGCTGGGCGAAGATGATGCTGGGGTCGTTGAGGTTCATGGGGGCGCCTCCCACCGGAGAGCCCCCTGGACCTGCATTCCCGTTCCCCGGCCCTGGAGCCTGGCGCAAGGGGAATTTGAGGCCAGGTGGGGAGGGCCCTCCAGGGCTGTTGGGAGTCTGGAGGACTGGGCCATGGATGGGCCAGGAGGTGGAGGGGTGGTGTTGGTGATGGGACTGGTGCTGGTGTTTGCTGTGGTGGGACGGCAGCAGCCCCAGAGCAGTGAGAGCTCCAGGGTGGTGGTACTGGCCCGGGTGAGAGTGGGATGGAGGGAAGCTGAACAGAGAGAGGGGAACCTGGGGGTGTTGGGGCTGCTTGGGGGCCCCCCCACCGGCGGACGTCTTGGAGGATGATGACTGGGGGGAACTGGAGGATTGGCTGGAAACCTGGGAGAACGGGGCAGGCTGGGGGGAGTAGGGCGGAGTCTGGCGGGAATCAGACTAAAGGGAGCGATAGAGAGGGCAGAGTAGGATGGAGAGAGGGAGGGCAGTTTGGCCGGCGGTAGAGGGAAAGATAGCAAGGAGAAAATTAAAAATCTATTCAAATTTAAAGTAACATTTCATTGCCTTTTTAGCTCATCTTTACCAAAAGTGGCAATAAGTGTGTCACACACACAAATGTACACACACAGTCATGTGACACATACATCCCCTGGAAAGTTGTCCTTTTTTCACATATTTGGAAATGCATTATCATTGTGTGGAAAGAATAAGTACACCCTTAGTTTCAATAACTGGTGTTGCCCCCTTTGTCGGAAATAACTTCATGTAGCCATTTCTTGAACTGTGTAGCAGTCGGTTACATCGACTGGGATCATTTTTGGCCACTCTTTACGGTATGTGGTTTTGGGTGGATTACACTTTTAAAAGCACACTAAATGATGAAATGACAACAAATGCCTAAAAAAATATTCACTTTAGGAGCCAGAGATAAAAACAAGACCCAAATCATTCACAAAATCTGCCATTACAGAAGTTGCTGTTTACCCAAACACTAAATCTCAGCTGAATTGTAGGCTGTGATTAGGCTGACATAAACAGACCACGCACGCACGCACGCACGCGCACACACGCACGCGATATGTACTCACACATTCAGAAGGTTGTCTGGTGCGCCCAGGGCGATCCTGAGGAGGCTGAGGAATGGGGATGGACTGGGAGCTCACCATGGCTCGCACCATGTGGGGAACTACAGACAATGGAAACCAACAACCACATACTGTACTAGAGCTGCACAATTTGAATTCAACATTTTATTTGAGAAATATTTGTAAGAAAAATAATAAATTTAAATATGTTGCTCGCATAAGTATTATACCCCAAAACATTAGTATTTGTTAGAGGCACTTCTCTGCTTTTACAGCTTTGTGTCGTTATGTACCAGATTCGCATGCCAGGGTGATTTTCAGACAGTGTTTTGGCGTATTTCCTCCAGGTAGTTCAGGTTGGTTGGACAGCAATTTTCAAATATTGTCACAGATTTTTAAATGGGATAACAAAGTTCACCTTAATTTCAGCCAGTCTGATGTTGCTTATGCCGTGTGCTGGAGATCACTGGCCTACTAAAAGGTACATTTCTTCCCAACCTTCAGGTTTTTAACTGACTAGGGCAGGTTTTTTTTTTTTCAGTATTTCCATTCTTCCTTACATTTTAACAATACACCCAGGCCCTGCAGATGAGAAGCATCCCCACAGCATGATGCTACCACCGCCATAATGCACTCAAGGAATGGCAGTGTTAGGTTTATTTGATTTCAGTTCAAATAGTAAGGTAATTGTGTCCATGTTAGGGGATTTTTTTTCATCCGTGTAAACTAAGAGCTTCCACAATACAAGGGTGGAATACTTATGGAAGTAACATTTCTGCATTTTATTTTGGTACAAATATTTCCAACCATAAAAACAATGTCACCATACATAAATTGTTTGAGTGTCAGTTTCTCAAAATAAAACAAACAAAATAAATTCTTAATTCAGTAAAATATGAAAATTGGTGAGGAAAATACTTTTGCAAGGCACTGTATATAGCTGGTAAATGCTCGTCAGCTATAATCCAATAGCTTGCTTGCGTTGTGTGTATACCTGGTCCTGCTGAAACTCTTTGTCTAAGGTGGCGGTACTCCGGGCAATCCCTTCGTACATGACCCATGTCACCACACTGAAAACAACGACGCTCTCGTGGCTCATGCTCTTCTCCCTCTTTCACATCCTCCTCTTTCTCGTTCTCTTTCTTTTTCATCCCCCTGATTAGACAAAAGAAACACAATGGAAAGTGAAACAATGTATTAGTTCAATCAAACAAGAAGCCACCAACCAACAAAAGGTCAAATACTAGAATAAACAACTTCAAATTTTGTCTCTGTGCTTTACTGAGATTTCCAATTGCAATAGAAACAATGGAAAAAAGGCTCTAAATTTCAAATTCATCACATCTGACACTGCAGTCAAGCTAAAACACTCAAAAGCATTTAAAATAATTAAAATAGTACATAAACCTTACGCACTCACACCCACACTAGTTAAAAACAACTCACTGATGATCTCTCCCAGTGTACCTGCGTCTCTTGGGACAGTCTTTCATGTAATGGCCAATCTTGCCACAGATTCGACAGCACCTATCATTAGGTGCCAGCTCCCCATCCGTTAGCACCTTGGAGTCAAAGAAGTAGCTCTATACCACAGAAGAAGAAACAGTCATGTTAGTCATGGGAAATGACCATTAAACACATTTAAAGGGGAACAACGACAAAACGTGAGCACGTGTCAAGGTTCATTAATCTATTTAAATCATCGTTAGACTGTATGTCTAAGGTTGCAGCTTACCCACATGGATAGGGTTGGTCTAAAACGGGGCTGCGTAAAAGTTACATTTCTCTCACTTCACTGAAAGTGCTAGAACTTTGTGGAATAACAAATCCATAGGCGTTGACGACGTTTAAAACAACCAAATGTGTGAAAACCAGATACCAAATATAACGTGTGGGAATTGCAACTGCAGTAAGCCCACAGGCTGCCATTTAAATGTCAGAAAAGTATGATTGTGCCTGCGACTAAAATAAATCACAAAATGTCAATCTATTGAGGAATCCCCAGTTGCATATTTGCACTGTAACAGTAATCCATCATGTCGCACCTGTCACTTCCCTGAAGGGAGAGAAATGTAAAATCAAATGGATTAATAAACACACTTGACACAAAAACTTTATTCCCCTTTAAAAATTTGAACTGCGTTTAAAAGATCCAATCCAGGATTTTAGGCCAATGGTTGTTACGGGTGCTGTCAAGCTAAAACATGTCTCCAGAAATCGTGTACCATGTCATCAAAACCAATCGCTTTAAAACTGGACTTTCATGGCTAACTGAGGTATTATAGTGATTCTACTTAGTTTATGCACATATAAACATCATTACACATTCATCTGAAATTATTTGCTGAAGTCCCAGACAGCATATTTAATGTTTTCATAACTTTAGTTTTATATTGTAGTCATTTACCAGACACTTAGTAACTTACATTTCAACTCAACAGTGTCTGTACAGTGAGGGTAGCAATGCCCATATTTATTCAGAGGGCTGGTATTCAATTAGGTCCCCCCATTTCATTATATTTTATAAGAAAAAAATTATCAACTATCTACAGCACTATATCTACTGTGTGTCATACCGCCTCCATGCCAGGCTGGGGGTAGAAGGGAGTACCAAACAGCTTCCGGCCGTTGATAAAGGCCTTCATGATGAAGTTAGTCACTGAGGATAGACAGTGAGGGGGTGTGTTAGGGGCCATTGTGACTGAAATATTACACAAAACTGAGGCCATACTCACTAAAGTACTCTAAAAGAAAGCATACTGTTTCTGATAAGGATAACATTGTTTACTTACTTTTACGAGAAACTCCAGCACCAAGATTGTGATTCAAGTCAAATGGATCTAAAGCCAAAAAAAGTATATTAATGAAATAATTTCTAACATTTGTAAAGTGTTTTCTATTACATACAGAATCTCAAATTGCATTCTTTCAAATAAACATGAAAAAAAAACAATACAAGAAACCAGACAAGTCGGCAAAATCCCCATAAAACCTTGAGGCAAACCAGGAAAAGTAGCTCTTTGCGTTCTTACACCATTCATTCCTTCACTTAAAACACGTTCTCCATTTTCTGTAGGTTAACACCACCTCGCCGTTTTACTAACTGTGTAAATATCTATCGGACAAGTTGACTTTCATCAATATTGGCTAAATACACAGATCAGCCATAACATTATGACCACCTGTCTAATATTGTGTAGATCCCCCTTTTGCCCCCAAAACAGCCCTGACCCGTCGAGGCATGGACTCCACTAGACCTCTAAAGGTGTGCTGTGGTACCTGGCACCAAAACGTTAGCGGCAGATCCTTTAAGTCCTGTAAGTTGCGCAGTGGGGCCTCCATAGATCAGTCTTGTTTGTCCAGCACATCCCACAGATGCTCGATTGGATTGACATCTGGGGAATTTGGAGGCCAAGCCAACGAGGAGTGGTTGTTTGTTGACAAACGTCACCTTGTCCGGACGAGGTTTACACAGATATCACAACGCCTGAGTGCTAGGTGTTATGGGGATTATGACATGTCAGCTATTTCAGTAGGTTGTCAGTGATCCATCAATCCCATCATTATTACCACCAGGTAAATAAGATATTTTTACTACCTTCGATAGCGATGCACTTTGAGGTCCACTGCTTCTCGAAGGTGGTGAGCCGTTTTCTCTGGCGAATGCTTATGACATGCTCCTTGAAGTCAAACTCCTCAGTGTAGAACCTGAGCAGGCCCAGCCAGAGCTCCCCCACAGATTCACTGTTGCACTGCTGTTGTGGTAGACGACGACGCTAAGGTGGAGGACAAGACAGTGAGACGACGCTAAGGTGGAGGACAAGACAGCGAGACGACGCTAAGGTGGAGGACAAGATAGCGAGACGACGCTAAGGTGGAGGACAAGACAGCGAGACAACGCTAAGGTGGAGGACAAGACAGCGAGACAACGCTAAGGTGGAGGACAAGACAGTGAGTTCATCTTCTATTACAGAAGACTTAATGACAGCGACTATTTGGGAAAGAACTGCTTTTCCTGTTATCATCATTCAAGGTTCAATCTGGCATGTGATTGGTTGAATTAGTAGTAATTACAATATAAGGGAGCATTTTGGGGGTATTTGGGGGGGACATCCTGATTCTTAAAAATAACTAAAACCAAATTGCAACTGTAGAAATGAGAATGGAGCTACAGAGGTCCGAGACTAAACATCTCACCAGTTCCTCAATGTCATCAAAGAAGAAAGCATTCCAACCATCCACCATCCTCTGTGGTGCAGTCTGTCCATCAAAGATCTAAGGAAGAGATCAACTTTGGGTTATCTTCCAAAGCTTAGGAAATTGCTTTTAAAGACGTTCTGTGTGCATCAGCTACGTTCACAGACGGGCCATAACAGGATCCACTTTGAAGTGGGTAGAAGGTTTAACAGGGGGTAAGTGAACAGCACCTCTTGGAGAACAGGGATGACAGGGGGCTCTCTTTGCTGGAGGAAGTAGAGCACCATCAGGATGTAGGCATAGGACGACAGACTTCCTCTAGACGCGTCACCTATGTCACAGCGCTTTGCAAACACCTTCATGGTATATCCCAGGAACTGCACACGAGGGTCTAGAGCAGCGTAGGTCGCCAGCATTCTGGTGTTGTGCTGAGCCTGGATGACAATCCAATCATACAGATGAAATTAATTGCTTAAGTTAGTAAGCAATGGTTTTGATAACTTTGGCTTAAGTCGCAAAAGGTATTTTATCCATTGATAGTACTGTCACTCACCAGTCCTTCGGGATCTGTAATGGTAAGTATACTTTCAAATCATCAGGGTTGTTTTTACGCACCAGAGTATTGTAGAGACTGATGTCTGCCTCCAGTCCACTCTGCCTGTGTTCAAACTTCACAATAGGCACTTTGGCTGTTGTGATAGGCAAGATGTTCCTCAGACCTGACGGGAAAACACAGGTCAATCAATCACCAAGTCATATTATTCGGACAGGGGTGTTGTGAAAGAACCTTTCGCTTACCTGTGTGTTTTTTTAGCACTTTGGCCAGGCCTTCAATGATCTCTTTGCAGTTCAACTTCTGTTGAGAAGAGAGAAATACACACATAAATCTCAGAATAACTGAGGCAAGAACAAATTGCAAAGAGTTTCAAAGTACAATAAAAATGTATTGGCGGTCCAGTAAGCCCAGATACCTCTGCTGTGTCATGGCCCTCTAGGGTCATGCAGATGTCCAGGTCGCTGTCACGGAAACCAAAGCCGTTCTTGGAGGAGCCAAACAAACACAGCTGGGCCTTGTCTGTGGGACGAAAAAAAAACAAGTTTTAAAATACCTGAATTGAGGTGGTACAAGACTATAGAGGACATTCCATCTTCCTCCACCCTACATTTATCGCAGCTGTTAGAGATGGATGTCACATATGTTATCAATACATACCATTGTACTCCTTTCTTATAAACCTCTCCAGACTGGCCAAAATCTGCTCTCTCTTCTGCTGCTCTCCAACAGAAGGGGACAGCTCCTCTACAAACATTCACATTGGAGGAATTTAGCCGACTTGGACACGTTACCAACTGCAA
This sequence comes from Esox masquinongy, assembly GCA_016801175.1. Taxonomy (NCBI): domain Eukaryota; kingdom Metazoa; phylum Chordata; class Actinopteri; order Esociformes; family Esocidae; genus Esox; species Esox masquinongy. Next base: position 13,419 of record JACXGI010011744.1, on the reverse strand, counting down.
ACATTTGAATACCTAGTACTTGCAATAGAATATATCATGCTATTCTGCTGGCCTTACCGACACATTTAAAAATATTGAAAAGGGTCTTTAGAACGCTTGAGCATTACTGTATGTTAAGTCATTGTCGAGCTCAAACCTTGGCCTCGTAATGAACACTGCTAAGTGTGAGGCATTGACTTTACTGCTGCACCATTCAGGGGTCTCTACGGTGTTCTGAATATAATATATTCTCCAGATTATATACAATAGTTTGATTTATTATATGTATATAAAATGTTTGTTTTTTTCCCTCATCTTGCCTACTTGTTCAATTTCAAACACTCTTAAAGCTCAAGTACGTGCGTTTTTTTGTATTAACACATTGCTGTTCTATTAATCTGGATCATGGATGAATACCTACCATATCAGATGGTCCCAGGCCTGTATCTAAAAAACATCTGTATATGGTGTACAGCTGCTAAGGAACAAAAGGGTCGGCTTGCACAGTGGCAGGAAAAATGTTCCTGCGCACAGGATGTGATGTGTTTGACAGATCAAACAAAGAGCTGAGGCAGAAAAAAAATAAGGAAGTGACTACTCATTTTGTGGATCAAGCAGCGAGAAACGCTAGCCAATTTTATACAAAATATGGAAATAGTTCAGAATGTACGGGTACCTAAGAAAATACAGTTTTCTTAAGTACCGTAAGCAAATCTGCTAAAAGAGAGGCAGATAGATGCCGTTTGAAAACACAAGTGAACATTGGTGCAGCTGCCTATCCACAATGGATGGAACTCAAGGAGCAAAATGCATTACACCGTGATGCTGATGTGGCACTTCTGTTAAACAAGTCAGCTAAAATGCTAGCTACCTAGCTAACCTCACACTTGTAAGGAATTGCCCTGCTGGTGTTAATGTGGCTGGCTATACAGACAGAGAAGACATGGCTATAGTAACTGATTGTACATCTATCCAGCAGACACTGTACACAATTTCTGCTACTACTACCAGTTTCTAATAACGTCAGCTTGCCATCAAGGACAATGTTTGCTGCCTAGAATAACCTCATACTGTTGTTAGTAATTAGCTATAACTACTTACCTGACAAAAACTATTGGCCAATTTGGTAAACTAGCTAACTTTCTGTGGATAAAGAGGCGAGCTGCCAAGGTAATTATGTAGCCGTCTATAAATGCTGCTTGCTTTGTTTACCAGCCAAGCTAGTAGTACTGTAATCAGAAAATATTACCAGGGCAAGTTTAGACTAGTAGCTTGTTATTCTCACATTTCCGTATTTATGCTACATCAGATATATACTATAATTAAACTAAATGTAGCCTAATTAAAAGAATGACAATGAATAAAGTGAATAGATAACGTGTGGGGCTTTAAGAGTGAACTGACGTCACACCAGCGACAGGCGAGATTTCTGGGAAAATGATTTGGAAGTACTTCCTGTTCTTGAAAGTTATGTACTTCAGCTTTATGTTTGAAAGTTGCAATTCTAACTCTTGAGAAATAATGAATTAGAAAAGAAAACGTAAAATAATATGCTAAAATACCACTAGCATGCTTTAATGTGTTGTTCAACCAGAATTACAATTTGGAGGAAAACAGAAAGGCAAGACAAGAATCTTACAAAAGGCAGCTTTAAAAAGAGCTGAAGTACACAGACCGTATCACTATAATTCAATATATTTAGGTTGACTGTGGATGCATTTGGCTTCAAGTCTCTATTACACACAACATCATGGCATGATCCATCACATCAGTAACAAGTAAAATGCTCAACTGTAAACTAACTCTACACACACAAGTAGCCACCAGTTTTTTGGTGCTACTGCAACCGTTATGTTTAACGCACAACTCTACAAGCATTTGAAACTTACGGCATGATGTTAAACTAATACGGGCTCTATGAAAATCAGAAACTTGTTTTAGACTAGTTTACGGGGCTTTCATTGTTTTTTTCTGCCCCCTCTCACGTAGACCCAACAAATAGATAATTACATTCCTAACCAACTATTTCTCTTATCGATTTTTTATCAAATAGTTGTTTCAGCCCAACACAAGAAACACTCCAAGAGAATCTGGACAAACCACCCCAACATTACTTGCCGGTCTTGGACAGAATTTAGCAGCGGGTGACTTACGGTAGCAGAGTCTACAAAGACCATCCAGTATCGCACAGAAGCGGTCTGTCATGGGCGGCAGCGGCTTGAGCTCGATCTTCTTGAAATCCTCAGGACACTCGTCCTTCAGGTGGCCATCTCTCTTACAGATGCTGCACACCACCGTAGGAGGCTATAAGGGGGCATAAGTAATAAAGGCAATAGACCTGTTGGAAAGTAGATCCTCTCAACATCCAAATTACTATTAACACATTACCATGAGAATACCAGATACCCTTTCCTTTTTACAAACATTTGCTTTTAAATAGATTTGGCTTATATATTACATTTACACCACAGGAGTTTCGTAGTTTATATACAGATACAAATAATGTGTTGCAGAATTGACATTATCAATTAGAAAACATGCTTAATTAGCAGAAAGGTATCATGGGGGTTTACTTTTCCGCCGGTGAAGATCATACTGTCAAAGACATAGTGCAGGTCCTCAGGTGCAATATGTCCCTGCTTCTCCTCCTCCTCTTCATCACTGTCCAGCAGGCCGTTCTGTATCAAATGGGAGGTGGAGGAATGCTCCATGTCATCAGGGTCAGGTCCAGACCCATCAGTTGAACTGCCGCCCTCACTGAGGACCAAGTCCGTAAGGCCACTGTTCAATGCCCTCTCCTCCAGAGATGGATCTGCTTCGAGCTCTTCATCATGCCCACCATCGCCTTCCTCATTGTGTCTTGTCTCAGCCCTCAGAACGTTCAGACCGTTTCTTTTGATCTCTACATCTGCACCGTTCTCAGACAGTCCTTCAACACCATTTCCCCCTTCCCCCTGTTTCCTCCCGCCATGTTTGGCTGTCTTCTTGGCTCTCTGGCACCCCCCGGGGATTCTGTCCGTACTCTGCGGGCAGGCGAAGTATTTGTAAGCTGTGCGGAAGCGCTCCTGGATGTACTCAAACACCATCTGACTGTTCAGGCTGCGGGCGACGTTCCTCTTCAGGGCAAATGGATCTGACATGAAGAGGGAATTGGAAAAAGATAAAGTTCAAAGGTAGTGGTGCAGTAATGTGGGTAAACTCACTGTCTCCCCCTTCTGACCGTCCAGGCACAACTATAAACACCTAGTACAGGCATTTGTAAGGGTTTGTTAACGTTACGCTACATTTTCCGAAACTTATCAAACAAGACTTGAGACGGTAGATTGTTTTGTGCAAACTTGCAGCTATGTCAACATACTGATCGCTCGAGACGCGACATTCCGAGGTAGGGCACACCACATTTTCCATAGAGCCCCCCTGGAGTTTTACAGGTTATGAAGACAATTCGGTCAGGAACTCTATCAATTTCTCCACGACTGACAGCTACAATCATGCGTGCTTAACATGCCGGTGTAAATTTAAACGCTACGGAAATGATTATGCAAATAAATCTAGCTATCGTTTTATTTTCTGTCGCGTAATGTAAACAAGCCCTAACTGGCGGACACAGCCGAGATCCGGAACCATCTTGTAGTCGATAAGAGTGAAACCTGGTGTTCGCCTTCCGCAGTAGCCCATCAATGACTGTTTATCGGTTTGTTCCAAGATGCCATTCCACACACAACTGTTGCACTGCAGAAGTATTTGCCAGTGTATGGCCAGCCGGTTTTTGCCATCATGATTTATGCCATTCTCCTTTAACCCCTGATTAATGAACTGTTTTCACTGTGGCTGATTCAGTTCAGGCTAGCAATCCTTGGCCAACTGGCATAGAAATAAAAAAGGTAACGTTGATCCCTGTTCAGGGTGTCTCTCCCTCCCTCCCTCTTACCCTCAATAGCAAGCCTCCGCCGGGGCCAGTTTTTCATCTCTCTGGACAGGAGCTCTTTGAGGCGGATGCTGATGATGTGTTCCTCCAGGGCAAACTCCAGAGTATAGAACCTCAGCAGCTCCAGCCACAGCTGGCCCAGGGACACCCCCTTACCCAGATCTAGGGCCAGACGTGTCTGAGAATGACAGAAGACAGTTAGATGGGACATATGCCTAGTTCACAAGGCTAAATGGCAAGAGGTCCTGAACAACAGAGGTGATCTGAAACGTGAACACCATAGGTGGCATGGATACGGACAAATTGACTAGCATGTTAAACCATTAAAAATTCCTATAACTGGAGATAGAATCAAAAGGAGACTCCAGTGTGCTACAGCAGAGCATAGCATTTAGGACTACAGCCCGAAAACATTCAAATTGGCAGTCAAATCAATTACAGAATGTAGAGTTTGCTTGATAAAAAACCCAATCAAAGACCTGATGAGTACTCACCATCCCCTCAGTGTGCCGGTTCTTCACAACAGGTTTCTTCTGCACAGGCTTGGCCTTTCCTCCTTCCCCCCGGCCGTCCCCTCTCCCCTCTGTACTAGGGGCTCTGTGCTCCCAACCCACAAATATATCCATCTCTATCCCCGTCAGATGGTACTCATCCACGTGCTTTACATCAAAGCCTTCAATCTTAAATCAACAGAATATTACAGTTAAAAACAGCATATGTACACAAACTTACTGAAAACAAATGAAAGCCATCAAAAGTATTTTATAAATTCTAACATACTGGGGACTAGTTCTAAACAATGACAAAATGTGGGATAGGGAAAACAACGGCCACTTAGCCTTGTGATTTTGCTTATTTTGACTATTTCTCTTTCTATACCAACCCAGTAGCCGAAGTAGACCGGGAGGATGGGCTCTCTCCGTTGTTGTAGGAAGAATATGACCATGAGGGAGAAGGAGTAGGAGGGAATGCCCCCCTCAGCCTGGCAGTCAATGTGGCACAGCTAGAGAGAAACAAAAGGTCAGGCATTGCTGGCTTACAATCAAAATTAGAATACACAGAACGCAAATCCAAGCATTTCAGCTTCCACTCTCGCCAGTCTAATAGCCAAATAACCCTGCTGAGCATTACCTTGGCCCAGAGGCGGAAGGCCAGTACCAGAGGCACCAGTCTGGGCTCCAGTCTAGCCAGGGCAGCCAGGTGGTTGGTGGTGAGGCAGGCTACGTCATTACCAGCACTCACCTTGCACATCAACCCACTGTGGAGACAACACACATTTAAAAGGTGCATCCAACTATGAGGGTCAGTGGTAGTAAGGCTGACAAATGTTAGGCAGGGCTCAACGTTAACATTTTTTGCCTCTGGCCTAGTGGGGCCAGTCGGTTTGAAACTTACTGGCACCAAAAATATTTTTACTTAGCCGCCTTCCAAAATTTGTAATTTATCAGCATTACAAAACATAACCAAATGTTTTTGTTACTTAACATTTTAAATCCTTCATGAAAGGCATTCTGATTTATAAAACAAAATATTTTTACATTTCTTTCATCACATTTCTAATTATAAAAACTAAAAAAAGAACTGTCAGCAAAACATTTGACTTTTAAACAAAACACCAACTCATTCACCCCAGGGAACAAGGCTGGTCCGTCTGACCGGCTGGTCCGTCTTAGTTACTAGGTTTGCGGTTGTTATAAGTCGTGCAATCACCCAATGGGCATCTGCATTTAAATTCCTGACCAGTATGATCAAGGCACCCGCTTGGCTGTCATGCTGACCAGGTGCTGCTTGCTATTGGCATAGCTGGTCCGGGACGGTTTGCAAAATTCATCAGGGCCTTTGTAAAGAGACCCACAATTGTCCGCTCTAGCCGGGAACTTAAGACAGATGACACAGTGTATCTGCGTTCTGACAAAGTCAAAACAGGTAAATTCTTTTTTGCACTGAGTAGAAAATATTTGCTTTGTTTGAGCTCGTAGTTATCCTTCGCTGCCTTCTTCACTTGAGTGTCTCACGCAAGTTTTTAAATGTTGTATTAAAAAACAAAACCAGACAGCCATGCGTCACATCACTGCTCAACTCTTGACTGGCCAACAGCGCGCGCAAAGAGCTGTAAGGTAGTTATTTGTGCAGATGTCAAGTTTATTATTATATATTATTTTCAATCTCAATTTTTTTGCAATGGCCCGATCAGGACAGTGACTTGCTAGTATTATTATCCTGACTTGACATTTTACTGGCACGGGGCCATCGTTTTTGTCCAGCCCTGGTTAGGTCAGTGGTAGTAAGGCTCACAGAAATGCTAGATCAGTGGTAGTAAGGCTCACAGAAATGCTGGGTCAGTGGTCGTAAGACTCACAGAAATGCTGGGTCAGTGGTCGTAAGACTCACAGAAATGCTAGGTCAGTGGTAGTAAGGCTCACAGAAATGCTAGGTCAGTGGTAGTAAGGCTCACAGAAATGCTAGGTCAGTGGTAGTAAGGCTCACAGAAGAGTATAGTTGCCATTCCACCAACCTGTTGACATCTCTGCAAAACACCACCGGAACTTTGGCGTGAAAGTCAGACTCCACCTCAGAAAACTGAGCTGAAAAGAGATCCAAAGACAACATTGCATTGAAATAAAGATTAAATTCTCATTATTATTATTATATTATAATCTAATTTCCCAAATAGTATTGTTATAAAATCACTGTGCATTAGATTACAGTATCTATACATATTCTGTCCCTCATTCAAGGAGATCAATATGCCCTTCAAAGTTAAAACAAGAACTCCGAGATCTGCCCTGCTCTGCTCTGGCATGGAACAAAAAGCTCACTGTCTGGTACCACACAATCCTCATCGTGCTGAATCTAGAGTTGCACTCAGTGCAAGTGTGGTGAGCGTTCTCTCTTGGAGGACTGTATAACACTCACTGCTGTTCTTCAGGATTTCCAGCACTTGTATCAACACATCTGGTTGGGTCATCTAAAGAGACAAAAACAGCATACACATCTCTTAGTATGGCTCAGGGCATCAAAGTTGATCATATCAAATGATAGAAAATAATGCACTTGTCCTTGTAGCACTGACTTTTCTGATACTTTTTTTGGGGGAAATGTGCTAGACACAATGTGATATGTTGATTTGCTCTTGATAGAAGTACATCTGCTAAATGACAAACGTAAAAAAAAATGTGCTTTTCTTTTTTTATGGCCCCAGTCTAAATGCCAAAGAACAAGCAGAAATGGTTGCACATTTCCATGCGCATAGTTTCTATCTTGTCAAATTAGGTATTAATTTTACTGGAAAAAAATATGTATTTTGATTGGCTACAGAACCAACTTCTTTGGGATCTTGAGTCCACAGGAAGAAAAGATTAATGTGCCTGGTCTCTTCACAGATCAACTGCTCTACTCATACAGAACAATACAATGGAACGGTGCTCAGAAGAATACAACACCCATACAGAACAATGGAACTGTGCTCAGAACAATACAATACTCATACAGAACAATGGAATGGTGCTCAGAACAATTCAATACTCATACAGAACAATGGAATGGTGCTCAGAAAAATTCAATACTCATACAGAACAATGGAATGGTGCTCAGAACAATTCAATACTCATACAGAACATAACATCAAAGTTGAATCAATTTCTGCAAGAACACAATGATCACAATACCCTATAAAACAGAAAAGACAATAATTAAGCATTTAGAGGTGATACTCTTAAACTAGGGGACATTATCTTTTGTAAAATGTTGTTTTAAAAAGACATAGTGGGGGGTTGTAGGTATAATGTTCAAAGAAACAACATCAGAATGAACAACATCAGTAGCTTCAGCCAATCATGTGCTTTGTAAGTGTTGCAAAATGCAGGCTGCCACAGTTCTCTATTTGATGCCACGTTGCTTTCAAACACCACCCTCAACTAAACGCTTTACTTAACAATTTATCTACAATAGTTTTCAGTATTTACCATTTCAAGTTTCATAGCAGGGAGTTTCAAACAATGGCACAATAAAAAAAAAATGTTTAGCTGAAACCACACTATCCATTCCTGCTTATTTTAGTGAATTTAAGATGGACACTTTTGTTATCCTAAACATTAACACGGATGAACACTAAACTCATACTACCAAAACTCATCAACGCCAATAGACATGAAACATGCAGATATTTTCAGGCGTCAGTCATTTCAATAAAAGGAAGAAAACAACTAATGGGGTCGCTCTCTCATTCCAGCTTAAGCAATGAATTAAATATCAGGGCAAGCAAAGACATCCCAACCTAAGAGGTAGCCAGTACAGGTGAAAGGATCCTTCAAGTTAAGAGGGGACCAGCCTTGCCAAACAATAGGGCTAAATCCCAAATGTAACCCTGCAGCCTCCATGAGCAAACTGGAATCCCAGTCCAGTTAACTAGTACTAATCTCAGAGCCGGTAAAGTAAACCTGGCATTATGAAGGCACTCAACCCTAGGTCCTGTAAGTGGTCCAGGATATGACTGTTTGCTTAATGCCTCAAATGTAACTGTAAAAATGTGCCACATAGTTGACACGTTTATTGATCGCTCAGCCACTCTGGAAGTCCCATCAGAGTTGTCAGTAGTGGGACTGAAAAAAAGGTTATTTTTCTCAAAAACTGATTGATCGTCCACAGGGGCAAAACCAATGTCCCACTACCGTTTGTTGGTAGAAGTGTATTGATTATCGAGAGCCTTTACCGCTTGCAAAACATCCGACTTGTCTGATAAAGAAATTAAACAATTGAATATAATTACAATAAAAACAATTTAAAAGAAACTTTTGGACAATAGGTTGGTACTAAATGCAAATAAAACTAAGTACATGCTACTTTCTGGTCACAGAACCTAGCCGTGGATTACCCTAAAAGTAGTACCCTAAATGTTTATTTTATTAAATGCATTGATTTTTACAAATACCTTAGAAATTGGGTTAAATTAACATTCAAAACAAATGTTAGAGATTTGGTGAAAAAGCTAAAGTTTAAAACTGGTTTCTTCTATAGGAATAAATCATGTCTGTCACATCAGCATAGAAAATATATTGTGTGACCAACTTATGTTGTTACTAGATTGTGTTGTACTATATACGCACGCCACAGCTTCCATACTAAATTTTTTGGAGGCAGTCTGTTATTCAGCCTTGCATCTCATCACCGGTGCAAATTCTGGCACTCATCACTGTCTGTTATATGCTTCAGTTGGCTGGGAGTCACAGACATCTACAAGGGCCAGACATTAGTTGATGTTTTTATAAAAGGCAGTCAGGTAAAAACAATGTAACAGAAAATTATTTGGAAGAAAAACAGTTACCAAATATGCTCTTAAGAGTGGACAGTGCTAGAAATAACATGGAAAAGAAAATAGGCATATCTGTCTTTCAAGGAATGACAAAGGATATTTAAATTTTCAGGCCACCAAAAAGATCTCTGAACAACATTCCATTTTAAAAGGAGTCACCACTTCTTTGGTGTGAAACACCATTGAAACACTGCGTTACAATTCTCAACTTCCAATGGTCTGCAGTCATTCAACCATGGGACTGCACGGGAGAAAAAAAATCACTGCCACCACAGCCCTCTGACATCAAAACCGGTAATGCAGAGAAAAGGTAACTCCATAGTAGTGATTATCCATTTATCTCATTCGTTGTCGCACGTTCTGAGAGAAATATTCTTGTCTCGAGGCGCATTCAAGTTGCAGTGCCATAGGCAGGAAACATGCACTCTGACATGCAGTCAATGCACATTGCACAACAATGCAGTCACGCTAAAATAGCAGTTAAAGGGTAGGTAGTGTGAGTTTTTACTCACCAAAGTAACAACGCAGTGTGGTCAAAGACGTAGTAATGTAGCTGTAGTCACAATCTTGTTCCCTATAACTCCAAAAATAGTCAGGTATTATTCTCTGATATGTATTTACTGATTTTCATATTTCCGGAACTATCCACAGTGCACTATTGTCAATGTCATAAAGACGGTCCACTAAGCACTAGTTAGCTGGAGCTGACTAATGTTCACCACTGGCCATAAACTTAGCTGCTTTGTTCGCATCATCCTGTGGCATTTGACATCTCTGTATAGTTTGAATTTATCGGCTTTAAATTTGGAATATACCTATTTTGGACAGGCTAGCTTAGCTAGCCTTTCTGACAGCAACCACACTTGGCGCTGGGAAACGCAAAACAAGAAGTGGTTTTCACAGAAAGGTGTACAGTAACACTGACAGGCAACCCCACATACCAAAATTGGGTTTATCTTAAACTTAAAGCTTTCACCTACACTGGTCAATGATTTAGGTGGTGTTTCTCCCTGGCTCTATAATATTACTCTGCCCATGCATTATATAAAACAATCTCCACATATTTCTTGAAGCAAAGGTCTTACGGCAACGGTCTGCACTTGTCTTCTATGGATTTACATGGCTGTTTAAAAGCAGATTGGTGCTTCCCTAGATAAAATGTATCAATTGTGTTGCTAAATACTTATTAAAATTAGTATTTATCTAACTAATCTAACTATGATTAGACCAATAGTGTTATACAGATGGGTAACTTCGTGCTTCAGCATATTCATATGGCCACTATACTTTATCAGCTGCACTACAGGGGACAGGGCCTATCGCTGATAGCACACGGACTATGTATTGGCAATAATTATATAACATACAGAGCATTGAAATCATATCTGTCCCGTTTTTGATTTGTATTGGTGTGCGCATGTTTTCACACTAAATGTAGAAATCTTCAACAAAAATCTTATGAAATAATACTTGTAATGCAAAACCCAATGCCCCCGTGAAATAAATATTTCTCTCCCTCAAAAAATGTATATACAACATTCAGCTGCAACGACTGCAACCAGACACATCCTTTAGTTATCGATAGATTTGTAATATCTTTGTAGATGAATACTGGCCCACTCTGCCAAGCAGAGCTCCTTTGTTAGTTATTGAGCATGATTTACACTTAATAGGCCCTGCCACACCATCTCAATTTGGTTCAGGTATGAACATTGACTAAGCGTTTCTAAATTCGACGTCTAAGTCATTTTGATTTAGACTTTGTGTATTTTGGATAATTTTCTTGCTACATGTCCATGTTGAGTTTCACGCGCCTATGACTGAGAGCTTAAACTTAACCGCACTGTTTAGCCTTACAGCTTTTATAGCTTCCTATATTTATATCCCGTTTTTATTCTGTTTCTTTCTTATTCTGTTTTATTATTATGATGTCGTTTTGCTGTTTTCATTTGAGTATTTGTTTTTATACTATTGTATTTTTACATTTTTTCTTTCTCTTTGTAAAGCACATTGAATTGCTTCTATGTATGAATAGTGCTATATAAAGAAACTTGCTTCAGGGAAATTTTACAGACGGATGGCCTGACATTCTGCTTACGAATTCTCAACTACATCCCAGAATTCATGGTTCCTTCAGTGATGGTAAGTCATCCAAATCTTTAGGCAGCAAAGCATCTCAAAATATTCCACAACCACAGGGTCCAGAACAACATTTTTCACGTTGTACTGGTGAGACCGTTCAGTCAGTTGGTTTCATCAGCAAATAATTTGGTTGCACTCCCCAAAAGTGTAAAAACATTAATTCGGCCAACACGAGGTTTAGTTACAGTCAAAACCCAATCCTTGACATATCTGAGAGTGACGATCTCACAGTTTGCCATTCTAAAAATGATGAATCCTTCGTGAACTGCACATTGCCAGTACGGCCAGCTTTAAAAAAATTTAAAATATATATCCCAGACAACCTCTTTAACACAGATAACATTAAATTACACAGATCATTAACGACCACAAACTCAAAAAAAGTAAAATAATCTGGGGAGACAGTTACCAGATCAAACTATTACAACCTGTCCCAATCGACAGAGCAGGGGCATAAATGAGATAAGCTCTCAAAGTGACTTGTGCCTTCTCATAATCCCCCTTCTCCATACAGTGCAATGGTGCATATAACAGCTTTGCCATGTTATAAATCTCACACCTCACTCACAAGAGACCATGGCACAAGTAGGCTAACTGAGACAAAGATGGTTACAGATCAGACGATCCACCTCAGTCAGATCGTACAAGAAATATTCAGGTTGTTAAGCTTAGATATTACCTTCGTTTATATATCAATTTCACTAAAACAATGAAACTGATACATTCACTTGCCTTGGTCAGAGCTGTCAATATTCAAGTTCATATGACAGTGTGGATGACGATTGCAAAATATGTATGTTGTACAGATTGAATAGGCAAGACCGCTGGGTCTTTAGACAAACCACAACAGTTGCAAACCATATACGAAACTAGTACTAAGAGAAGTCTACATGGGGAGAACATTTATAGATCACCAGCAATGCAGTGGAACAGATGATTTGCATCTCTAAATCCACTGGAACTTAAGAAGCTATGGATAGAAAAAGCCTATAGGATCTAAACAACCCACCCCACAACAAGCTATTAGTATTTTGGGTTATAGAATTGGCTAGTGTTGACATTGACAAAAAGAGATACAATAAAACTGCCATTGATTTTCGTCAAGAATTTTTAAAAGAAAAAGACAGACTACAGAACCTGGGACAAGAGAATAAGGTGAGGTAGGCTACAGTTATAGTTCATAAACTACGGGTCAGGGCCCAAAGAGGGCCTTGTGTGTTAAAGGTGGTCAAGTTTGAGTATAACTGGGTAATTATTTCATTAGTGCAGAACAAAATTTATTAGATTGCCTTATTCATATTGCTGACACTGTATGGTGTTTATTAATAGATTACAACCACATGCTTCAGGCTATATAGCGCAACAGCTACCAACCCATGCAAGAACACCACCTACCCCCACACCATATTTTACAGAAGGCATGAGGTTATTTTCTACTGATGCTATTATACTGATTTAATTTTGAGTGGAAAACAACTACTGATGCGCATGGAAAGAGAAATGTAAACGCTTTTGGAGAATGTTTAACAGCATTGACACCAGAATTAGAATAGTTTTGACTTTGAAATGAGAACGGGTGAGCAGACAATTACCCACTACCTGCAAAACAAAATAAGGTGATGGATCTTTGATATTGTGGGGATATGTCTTCCAGTGGTCCTGAGGCGCTGGTCAAGGTTAACAGCATCCTAAACATTACCAGGATATTTTAGCCACAAACCTGGTTGCCTCTATCAGGTGCCTGAAACTAGATTTCTCAGCAAGTCAATCAACCCAAGCACACACTGAAATCCATAAAAGAATGTTAACTGCAAAAATCTACATTTTGTAACGGAACAGTCAGTTTCCAGACTCGAATCCCATTGAAAACAGCTGGTTTGTGGCAATCCACAAGAGTGGTATAAGACCCACATACAATGGGTTATTCAATTTCAAACTAAAAAAAAGATAGGAAACGACTCATCAGTTACCCTTGCAGAGGAAGGGTGCACACTGTACTAAAAACAAAAGGAGGGTGCACACTGTACAAAAAACAAAGGCAGGGGGTGCACACTGTACA
>JACXGI010011743.1:0-24298 GCA_016801175.1 Esox masquinongy | reverse complement strand
AATGAGATCCCTCTGATGCTTTGGAAGCTCTCTGCGGACCATGGCTTTTGCTCTGAGATGCAACTAAGAAAATGTCAGGAAAATCCTACTAGAACAGCTGAACTTTATTTGTGATTAATCAGAGTCACTTTAAATGATGGCAGGTGTGTAATGACTTCTATTTAACATGAGTTTGAATGTGATAGGTTAATTCTGAACACAGCCACATCCCCAGTTATAAGAGGGTGTGCACACTTATGCAACCAGGTTATTGTAAGGTTTTTATTTTTCATTTTTCCCCCTTGAAGATTTCAGTTTGTTTTTCAATTGAATTGTTCACATTATAGGTCAAATTAAAAGTGGAAAAAGTTCTGACATGATTTATCTTTGTCTCATTCTTTTACATTGCAAAAACCTGTCATTTTAACAGGGGTGTGTAGACTTTTACTATCCACTGTATATACACTATATATACTTTAACAAAAGATCATTTGATTTTTGTGTGGTGAAACCAACAACAAATTTTCATACTATGTGGACAACAAATTTTTTCTAAATTCTAAAAACCTCCCTTTGCTGGTTGAGACTTTAACTCTGTTTCTCTCCTCTGCTGTTCTCTGGTTCCTTGGTTCCATCCAGTGCCACCATCCGCAGTGCCTTCCTCCTCCTTCTCCTGGCCTCTTCCTCCTTGTTATTTGGCTTAATGGCTGTCAACAACAGCATCCTAGCCTTCCACTATATCTTCATAGTACTGTGCTTACTGCAGGTATGGACCCTGTGTGTGTGTGTGTGTGTGTGTGTGTGTGTGTGTGTGTGTGTGTGTGTGTAATTAGACTGTGTGAGTGGATTTAAGGTCTTGCTGAATGCACTGTGTGTGTGTATTCTCTCCCCAGGGTCTGGTAGTGTTGCTGGTGTTCACAGTGCTGAACTCGGAAGTGCAGGAGGTCTGGAAGTTGACGTGTCTTGGAAAGAAGAGCCCCAACGAGGACGTACCCAGAGCCCCACAGATCCCTGTGAGTGTCGCATGCGTCCACCACAGCACACACACAGCACCAGTCCTGCCACGCGCATCGTCTGGGTCCGTTCCACCCCCCCCACACCACAGCACACCAGGCCCGCCTTAACATCCCCCTCAGGGCTCATGACCCACATTCCACAATGCACTGCGCTTAGCCCACTTTCTTCACATTTGCTACCTACCACTGACTCATCTGGGATTGTTGCTCTGGCTAATTCAGACTTGATGTCACACGGTTTGACATGGAATGTTGATGCGTGCTCCAGGATGCGTAACTATTGGTGGGTTTGGGTGTGTGTTGGTGTGTATCCAGGGTCAGAACCCCTACAACAATGCGTCACTGCTGGAACAGAGCGGACTGCACCGCATCACCCTGGGAGCCTCCACCATCTCCTCTGTCAGCAGTGCTAGGTCAGTAGGTCATCTGAGATATGTGGGGCTAGGACACAGCTCACAATCCATCATGAACTATGAAGCAATTTCAATGTAGATTCTCCATCAACCATGCTCTTTTGTCCAGCTCTATTTGTGTACTGGTACTGTTTTATGTACTGTATGGTGTGTAGAGTGCATTGATTTGTATGCGAGGTTAGACAGAGGTATAGATTAATTACTAAAATAACATGGATAAACCTTCATGTAAGGTTTGATAGAGGTATAGATTAGTTACTAAAATAACAGATAAACCTTCATGTAAGGTTTGATAGAGGTATAGATTAGTTACTAAAATAACATAGATAAACATTCATGTGAGGTTTGATAGAGGTATAGATTAGTTACTAAAATAACATAGATAAACCTTCATGAGAGGTTTGACAGAGGTATAAAGTAGTTATTGAGATAATGTAGTTAATCTTAAAGTGAGGTTTGAAAGAGTTATGGATTAGTTACCAGGATAATATAGTTAAGCCTTAATCTGATGTTAGTCAGTACTGTCTGTGATATCATATGTAAATGTTATGGTGATCACCTGCCCTCCACAGGGAGAACCTGCTGGCCCGCCAGACCATGGAACACAATCTGGGACACACTGGAGCCACAGACCTGGACGTGGCCATGTTTCACAGAGATGGAGGTATTCACACGTACACCCCACAAACACACCACACACTCACATGCACTCACACAGCCACGTTAGGCCCCCGGGGATTGGAAATTAACATTAATAAAAGCTCACCTTGAGTAATAACCTTGTAAACAATTAAAATGACCACTAACCAGGGCTGGTTCTACGCTGAAGCGACATACAGGTGCATCTTAAAAAATTTTAATATCGTGGAAAAGTTGTTTTTTTTTAAATTGAAATTAAAAAGTGACACCTTCATATATTCTAGATTCATTACACATAAAGTGAAACGTTTAAAGCCTTTTTTGTTTCAATCTTGATGATTACGGCTTACATTTCTGTATTGTAAATTTTTTATTCTAATATTTTGAGATAATGGATTTTTGATTTCCATGAGCTGTAAGCCATAGTCATCAAGAAATATTTCACTTTATGTTTAATGAATCTAGAATATGAAGGTGTCACTTTTTGATATGAATTACGAGAAAAAATGCACTTTTCCATGTTATTAACATTTTTTGAGATGCACATGTATAAGCGGTCGATTAGAGCCCCCAACCGCTAGGGGGCCTCCAACCGCTAGGGGAGAGGGGGCCCCAAATAAAATTTTACTTAGGTCCCCCAAAAGGCTAGAGCCGGCACTGCCGCTAATGTACAACTATCTGCCCCTTTAGTGTCTCTCTTTCAATCCAGTTGAGAGGTAAAGAGCATTTTTTGGCGTGGGAAACATTTGTGTTATTCCTCTCTCAGGTGAGGATTCAGACTCTGACTCTGACCTCTCTCTGGAAGAGGAGCGTAGTCTATCAATCCCCTCCTCCGAGAGTGAGGACAACGTTCGTCTCCGTGGACGCATACAGCGACGCTTCAAACGCACCAATCACAGCGAGCGGCTACTCACCGAGCCCGCCGACAATGGCACCAAAGGTATACAGAAAATGTCAGATAATGTCAACCTGAAAATGTCAAAAGGAAAATGTCAGACACAAATCAATGCATTTTATACATTATGTATTTATATGGTATGTGATAAATATTGCCATAGCAATATGCAAATGCGTTCTGAAAATTATAGACACAAAGAAATATTAATCAAATAAAATCATTATGCATTTTGCAGTATGTCCCTTTAAGAAAACACCCTCATATTGGATACTGTGGTAGGTTATTTGGAATTGTTAGCCAATGGCTAATGTCCGTCTTTGTCTGTCAGACTTGGATGGCAATGACCTACTCTCCTATTGGCCAGCACTGGAGGAGTGCGAGGTCCACTCCCTGCAGAAGTGGGGCTCAGAGCGCCGCCTAGGGGCTGACTATAGCAAGGACGCTGCCAACAACAACCAGGCTGACGCAGCACTCACCAGTGGGGACGAAAACGGCCTGACAGGGCAGCCCAACCGCCACCGCAAGGGTGAGTTAAACACAATACAGCCCAACTCACATCACGGGTGAGTTAAACACAACATAGCCCAACTCACATCATGGGTGAGTCACAAACTCAGTGACCTTGTCCCTGGACGCAACTCTTTGTTACGTGGTTTTCAGCGATTGACGTCATTTATCACCGAAATAAATACACATTATAAACATTTATTACCCAAATACATATTAATTATTAACCATATATCACCAAAATACAAAACCGTTATTAACCATTTATTACCAAAATACTGTACATATTATATACATACATTAAGCCTTTTCATCTCTCCACGGTTTGTCAGGCATCTTGAAGAACAGACTTGGCTGTCCCCCGGCCCTGCAGGGTCTCTCCACCATGAACCGGGCCCCCAGTGAGCTCTCCTGGTACCGTACCTCCACCCTGGGCCACAGGGGCGTCCCGGCAGCCTCCTACGGCCGCATGTACTCTGGGACGGGCTCCCTGTCTGGCACGGGCTCTTTGTCACAGCCGGCCTCCCGCTACTCCTCCAGGGAGCACCTGGACTCCCTAGCCCGCCGCCAGTTTTCCAGAGACCCCCTGGGCCGCCAGGCTGGCGGAGGATCCCAGAACCGCCTGGACCGCCAGGGCTCCCGGGATAACCTGGACCTCCTGCCCCGTCGCCGCGAGCCGGACCTGGACAGGGCCTCCAGGGAGAACCTGAGCAGCTCCAGAGACAGGCTGGACGTGCTGCAACACAGTGCCCATGCCTCCCGGGAGGACCTGAGCGGGAATGGCGGCACGGAGCTCAGCCTGGGTGGGTCGCGCTCCCAGCTCAACACCTTGACGCGGCGCCAGTCCTCTTCCCGAGAACACCTGGGAGGGGCACTGATGAGCAGCCGGTCCCGCGAGCAGCTGGAGGCCAACGGGGGCACCGGGGTGGCCCAGACCCAGCCCTGCAGGGAGTGGCTTCGAACCCTGCCGCCGCGCCAGCCCTCACACCCCGACCAGCCCGGGCCCTCGTCCCCTCCGCCCCCCATCAGCGAGGAGCCCACGGAGACCTCCCTCCCCCGCCGAGGCCGCCTGGACTCCGCGCCCCCGTGTAGGTACCCTCTCCCTGCCCCCGGCGCCCCTCCCAGCCGCCACCCGTCCAGTGAGCACCTGGACATCCTGTCCTCTATCTTGGCCTCCTTCAGCTCCTCCGTGCTCACCCCCCCGGCCCCCAACTCTGCACAGGGACCCTCCCCCTCCCCGCCCCACTCCGCTACCTCCCACAGCATCTCGGAGGTGTCCCCAGACTCTGAGTAAGTCTCACCTTCATCTAGCATTTTCATGCTCTGCTCTCTTTCTCTCGCTTTACTCACACAGGCCGCTATTCAAGGCGTTGCGATATCTGTCAGAAATGTGTCTTAGCCTGAATGTTAGGATATTTAAATAGTAGCACTGGACAGTTTTTTGCTCGTCACTGATTGTGGTCTGTTGTCACTTCACAGAGTCAACAGAAGTGAAGGACAGTCTTGATGACACCCTCCGTATCCCACAATGCATTCTGTCTCTATCAGGGTTACCAAGGACTGCACGGGGACAGGGTAGAGATCAAGGACCCGCTGGACTGCTGAAGCACTCTGGGATACCGGAGGATCTATACGTCTTGAAGAGACAGGGAGATGTAGTTTGGAGGTGCTGGGTTAGCTCTGTTGTTGAGAACTTTCAAACAAGACCCGGTATGGGGAGGAGGGCTATATGACTGAAACAGAATGGTGGCAATGTCAATCACTACTGTTAAACAAACATCAAGCCTCAGATTTAGATATTTCGATCCGCTAAGAAAATGATGTACCTGTAAATAACATTTTTATACATTTTGTATCTTTTTCATCAGAGATGAAGAAATCTCTTGTGATGTTTTTGAAGATTGTGTCCATGTGAGGTTGTGAGCGAGTAGTGAATGGAGTCTGTTGCTAGGGGTGATAGCCCTAAATCAATCCCAAATTCCACTACCATAACCTTTCCTCAAACCCATAAACTATATGTGTAAAATTAGGGACCAGTGTCAGTTAATGTTGACTGGATGAGATCTGAGACGTGATAGGATGAGGAAGGTGTTGGGTGGATGATTGTAAATAAGAAGTTCTAGGAAAGAGGGTTTTGATGGAACAAATGATTGTGAACATAAAGAAAAGCGTAAATACTTTGTCATCTACGACACTTGATGATCTCTTCATTCTTTAGTTGGTCTCGATACTGTTTATATGGAGGCGTTCTGTGAATCCAACAAAAGACCCACTGCATTTGAATGTTGGTCATCTATTCCACAGCATCAGATACCTCTCTCTGGGCTACAATATATTTCACAAACAAAACATATCAGGTAAAAGCATGATAACACAGTAATGATTTCTCTGCTTGAGGATATTTGACCTATTCTAGTGTAACAAAAAAGGGGCAGGTATCTCAGGGGTTGAGGGGGTATGAAAAGATAGAGACCATCTTTATGTTTCCACTAAAAGCCCTAAAGTGGTATTAAATATAGGCTCTGAGAACAAGGCAGATCAGACAGGAAGTGAACTGGGTAGAGTGTTGAGTCACCTGAACATTGTTTGTTCCAGGACCATAAAGGAGAGAACAAACAGTACCAGATAAGAGAAAGAAAAAAATGGGTCAAAAGGAGAAATGTGTGAAGACAACAGCAGCTAACGGGAGAGTTGTTGCTCATTATTCGACAGAAGGGATGGAAACAGTTTTTCACACAGCTACAGTTTCCAAATCTGTTTTCAACAACCTGCTCTAATATCTGTTCATGTCCTTGGGTTGTGGTAAGTGAATATAAATGTGACAGTATTATTGCCAAAAATCTCTTCTGGGTCCCCTATGCCCATCCCAGTATATTCCAGCTATGTTCAACTGCTCCAGTTCTTTTGCTACTGGACAGTTCTTTTTTTACATGATTTATTATTGCAGTACCTTTAACTTGTACAGACATAAGATTTATTTTATTTATTACTATTTATCATATTACTTTATCATTTTATGCGAGAGGATGTTATTTAAAAGCAAGTATGCAGCAGTATTTGTTCAAATGTATTATTTTTTACAAGTTTAAAGTTTCCTATGGCCTGACTCTCCCACTGTGACTAAATACATTGATTTACGAAGTGTGTGAGGGGAGAGTGAGAAGGGAAGATATTCAAGTGTGTTGAAGGAGGGGGAGAGGGCTGGGGGACTGTCTCCATTTGTTGGTTTATTCTGGGGTATGTGACATCCCGGCATGGGGGAATTTCAAACAGCTCCTCAGTTACTACAGAAACCATACCAAGAGAAATGTTGGACATTAAAAAAGTACTATTCCTAACAAGATGTGTTTTGATTCCTATTTCTTGTGACTGACATCCCCAAGTGAAAACAACATTAAGTGTTAGCAGAGACCAGTTTTGACAGTTTGTTTCCAGAGGCTTTCCTCTTACTCGTGTGTTTATTTGGCAGGTGTCTTTTCACATTAAGAGAGGTCTACCAACCAATTACATCAGAAGCCCATAGATCCTGAGCAACCATGAATAAAAATACCAAAACAAGGACATTACCATTTCATTCAGGTTTTCACAAATAGCTTACTGTCAAAAACTGAAGAAAAAAATGAATCTTTATAAAAAAGCAAGAGCACTAAAGGTTAAAAAGCACCAACAAAAACAGTCAAATTATTTGATTGTAATCATCGTCCTCTGTGCCCTCGCTGCTGGAGGATGATTGTACCTCTTCCCCCATCTTCTTGAGCTTAGCCTGGTAATATCTCTTTTTTAGCCTGTACGCTCTCTCTTTCTGTTTCACTGCCTTCCGCTTGTATTGAAGGACCTGCTGCTCCATCTGAAGAACCCTCATCTTCTGCTCATGTTCCAGCTCCGACAGCTCCTGCATGCGCGGCACGTACCGTGGTTCTTCAGCCCCTTGCCCTGCCGCCGCCAGAGAGGTGAAGGGTTGTGGGGCTGCCTGGGGGGTGTAGGGCAGGTCAAAGTTTACAGGGCGGGAGGTAAGCAGGCTGGAGGACGAGGCAGAGGGGATGTGCAGAGGGGGGCATGTCGGAGACCCTCCAGACCGGGACGTTCCACTGTGGGTGAGGGTGGAGGCATTGGGTTGGCTGGTGAAGGTGGGGCTTCCGAGTCGTCCACTTCCTGTTAGTGCGGTGAAGGAGGCGATGCCGATGCTCATGGCCAGCTGGTCTTTACTGTCGTACTCCTGGGGAACAAATTCAACCGGGTTAGACTTCACGTTAACCATACTGCCAAGCGCTCTGTCCTCCCTACAGATGCATATTCATGTCACATTAAATTGTGTCGACATGTCCTTATAACATCCCCGTGTAGTAGAGGATTGTCTCTGCATACGTGCTCCAGCCTTTTAGAAGTTACCTCGTAACTGTTCTCTGCGTCCTCCTGCTCACTCCCGCTGGTACCTGTCGCACCGGTCACTGGTGAGAGAAACAGAGACACCAATGTTCTTCACTCAGGCACCACAGTAAGCAGTTGGGTGGACGTTCCACAAACGGGCGAGCTCGATACAGACCGGCTCGTCTCAACGGAGTGGCCTTACCTGCATTCGGGGAGCCAGGCCGGATGCTGTTCTCGCCCGCCTCTCCTTCCGCGTCATCCTGGTTGGAGATGAGGTTGGGCACCATGGCTGTGATCTCCCGCTGGACCTCGGTCAGGGCTGTGACGGGCAGGCCGGCCACCAGCTGCTCCTGGCGCCGGTGCAACGCCTGGCGGCTCTCCACCTTCAGCCTCTTCCACAGGGTCTTCATGGTTCCCACGGAGCTGGGGGGCCGGTCGGGGAAGGCGGCGTTGAAGGCTTTCACCACCTCGGTCCAAACGGCGTTGCGGTGTACCGTGGTGTTGGTGTCCTTCCTGAAGTCCTGGACGGTGTGAACCACGCCCTGGATCCTCTGCAGGAAGTAGAGTTTCTGCTGCACGGTGAAGTTGGGTGTGCGGTACGACATGGCTGTTAATGGCAAAAGCTACCAGGTGGGGAGGGGGGGTTCTAGCACCGCTCAGTTTCGGGCGCAAGAGGGAGTACGGGGCAGCAGAGGGCCTGTTAAGGAGGGAGGAGTCACAGTTTGACCCCTGAGGTCGCTCTCTTCCCACCTACATGCCGTAGGAACTTGA
Organism: Esox masquinongy; assembly: GCA_016801175.1. NCBI lineage: Eukaryota > Metazoa > Chordata > Actinopteri > Esociformes > Esocidae > Esox > Esox masquinongy. Next base: position 15,707 of record JACXGI010011743.1, on the reverse strand, counting down.
GTTTTGAGGTCTTATATCTTGGTGTGGTTCTTCGTGCCGCGTGCATCGAGTTGATTGGGAAACAAGGTTTCGTTGCACGGTTTAGTCCAACTTCATGTTCTTTCAGAGATCATCTAGATTTGTTCTCTAGATTCATGTATTTATTTGATGGACTTGTCATTGCCATGAATGGTACTGCAATCATCTTTCCTGGGATAACCGGCTGGTGGTCATGTTTATAGCTAAGTAACAGTAAAAGGTGGGTGTCAGCTATGAAGTCAAATAAGAGCATAAACAGTGCTTGATGCTGTGATCCAGTCTTGAATGATTCTTAATCTTCCCCAAAACACACTTTTCTCCTGGGTTGGAATAGAGGGAAAACCAGACATCAGAATTGCATTCACATTAATATGAATAACTTACAACAATGTTGACATTTTTAGGCAAGCTGGACATTATTCCCAAAGGTTACAGAAAGGTTGCATTCACCTGGCTAGCTAGTGAATGTTTCATTTTTTACACTTACACTACCTTTTTTAGGCACGTTAGCAAAAGGGCTAGCATTACTGTCAAGCTAGCTAATACACTTGGGATTCCCCATTTAAACAGACGTATTTTGATGTACATGTTATATGTATGTCAGTTGAAAACACATTAACACGGTACTCACATTCATGCACCCACGGAAACAATAAAACAGCTGATTTACCGTGGATCAAAACAAACTGCCGGACAAGCACTTTGTCTTAGATGCCACTACCCCTCACGTTTGCGCGGCCGGATGCGAAATTTAAACAACAAATCTGCGTTATTTACGCAAATAGCTTTTGACCCGTTTTCAACCAATGACTGCCAGGTTTATTGCAAAGTGCCACGCATATGTCAGCTTAGCAATATTTGATTGGATCCGTACACCACGCTACTCTGGCTGGAGAAAAACATATGGGTTTTGAGGGTAACTATTATCGTAGCTTGCTAGTATATATTTAAAATGATTTTCAAAACACAGTAACTACATTCATGTGCCAGAAAGAACGTAAATTACCTAACATCTAGACATGTAAGTAGCGCCCTGACATGACTATTCAGTTAGCGTTGCGTTAGCTAAGTAATTTATCTAATTAGCCCAGCTGCTATGCTAGGCTATCTACCCCTATTAGAAATAGTCGTGGTGTTGACAGTATATATTAAATTGTGACTGGCACTGTGCTGCACTGATTTGCAAGCACATTTTATGATTCGTATTCATGAAGACTTAATACAACCGAGAAAGCATACCAGCTACAGCAACCGTTGTCAATCTATAACAGCACACACATTAGCTAGCTAACAGATTGGTTTTATTTCAACAAAAGGCTTTCGAGTGACATTACTAGCTAATGTTTCTCTATGTTTGTGCCAGGTTATCAGATGCTGTTGAGGTGAGGAGATCTGCGGGAAGTGTGTCAGTGATGATGGAGACCGCAGCCCTGGTAGTTCCCATCACTGCTCTGGAGTTCATAAGGGAGGAGTACCTGCTAAAAGGTAGGGGGATCACTAGTTAGAGAATACCAGGATGTCCTTATTAACTAACTTGTTACACCCTAGCATTATCTCATCTCTTGGTCACGTTCATACATTAACACTGTATATAAATATTCCTTTCTCCCTTCCCATGCTCTGTGGTTAAGGTTATATTTGATAGAACATGACATGCTTATGTCCATGCAGGTGAGGGTCCAATTCTGACAGTGTACAGCCTCCAATCTCAGCCCAAAGCCTGTGTCTCACTGAGCATGCTCCACAACTATCGCATCCATGGCATCCGCCCCAAACCACAGCCAGCAGACAGACGGAGCAGTCACCCGGGGGAAGACCTGGTTGTGTTCGGTGGGAAGGCAGTTTGCCTGCTGAGGCTGAGTGATAAAGGGCAGAGGCTGGAGCCGCTGAGCCCCCTTGTGGAGCTGCAGGACTGGGCCCTGGACGTTCACTGGCTCTCTGGAAATGAAGGGCCACTTCTTGGCGTGGCTCTGGCCCACAACTCTGCTCTGCTGCTGGACCCCGCGGAGGGCTGTGTCCTGGTTTTCTCCTCTTGCCAGGAGGGATGTCTGCTGTACTCCGCCTTGCTCCTGGGTGGGACCTGGGAGAACTCGGTCCTGGTTGGGGGGACGGTGTTCAACCAGCTGGTGCTTTGGAGGCCCGGAGGGACACAACCGGACGAGAAGGCCCCAGTGGAGAGGCGTCTCCCCGGACACCGTGGCGTCATATTCAGCCTATGTTACCTCCAGGAGACTGGCTGGCTGGCCTCCGCCTCAGACGACCGCAGCGTGAGGGTCTGGAGGGTGGGCAACCTGGGGGGTGCTGGAGAGCCGTGTGGAGACCAAAGGCCGACGTGTCTGCGTGTGCTGTACGGACACCAGGCCAGGGTGTTCATCGTCAAGCTGTCCCCCGGCCGGGTGTACAGCGCCGGGGAGGACGGGGCCTGTCTGCTGTGGGACTGGGGTGGTGGGGGGAGGGTGGCCCGGACGCTGAAAGGCCATCGTGCCGGGGGGGTAAGGGCCCTGGCGGTCAGCGAGGGAGGGGAGGGCCGGGGCAGGTGGGTGGCCACCGGGGGGGCGGACGGAGGGGTAAGACTGTGGCAGGTGGAGGGGGAGGAGGACGAAGCCGAGGGAGGGGCATGGGAAGGGGAGAGCCTGGTGGACCTGGGCTTCAAGGGCCGAGGCGTGCCCAAGGTGGTGCGTGTGGTGGGGGACGGACACTGGAGCCAGGGCCTGGTGGTGGTCAACACAGACCATGGGGAGGTCTCTTTATACCAGGGGGGGCGCTGGAGTCCCTTGTGGGACGGCGGTCCTGAGTTCCAGTCCTACTGCGTGATGGAGGTGCTGAGGGTGAAGGGTTGGGGGTCCGCCGCGGCCAGGGAGGGGCTTTGTGCTGTTGGCAGCCTGAGCGGGGAGGTGCGGGTCTTCCTCCTGTCCCAGCCGGACACCGGGGTGTCATTAAGGGAAGGCCTGGGGAAGGTCCACAGTTTGCTGTGGGTGGGGGGGCTGACTGATGGGGAGGGGCGGAAGGGGTACCTGCTGGCGTCCGGGGCAGAAGGGCTGGTCCGTCGCTGGCTGTTGGAGGTAGAGATGAGAGACACAGGACTGGTTCTCAGGGCTCATCCGCTAGATCCTCTCCTCCTGCCCCCATGTGCCAAACGCTGGCTCACTGCTGTAGTTTACCTTAAACGCCCGCAGGGGGCGCTGTGGGTGTGCGGAGACAGGAGAGGATCACTGCTGCTGTTTGAAGAGAAGCAGAGGGCAGATGGAGAAGAGCCTAGCCGCGAGGAGGATGGGAAAGAGACCCGTAACGGAACAGTTGAAAGTAGCGATGAAAAACAGGATGTGACAGTCGGAAATGGGGGGGCAGATAAAAGAGGGGAGGAGTCCTGCCGGGTAGGACCGGCCCTCCAGCCTGTCAGCTGTCTGTTTGGGCTTCATGGTAAGCAGGGAGTGACCTGGGTGTGTGACCACCGGGGGGTGCTCTACAGCGCGGGGAGGGACGGCTGCGTCAGGGTCCTCCGGGTTGGACGGCAGGGCCTGGAGGTTCTGAGGGTCCAACGGGCCTGCAAGGGGATGGAGTGGCTGGAGAGAGTCATTATTCTGGAACCCCCGGACTCACAAGAGGACCAGAAGAGCCCGAAGCTAGAAAGGACCGGGTCCGGGAAAGAGGCCCGCTTCGTGATGCTGGGTTTTCACTCGGTCCACTTTGTGGTATGGGACCCTGTGAGGCAGGAGAGGCTGCTGTCCGTGTCTTGTGGAGGAGGCCACCGGTCCTGGAGCTACTGCCCGCACCAGGATGGCCTCTCTGTGGGCCAGGGGGCCCTGGTGTTCATCAAGCAGGGGGTGGTCCTGGCGTCTCAACCCTCCGGGGAGGCACCCAGCCGGGCAGGGAGCCTGGACCTGAGAGAGGGGCTCCATGGCAGGGGGGTGGGCTGTGTGTGTCACCTGGGGGTGGTGGGGGAGGCTGGAGATGGCCACTGGGATGCGCTGGTGACGGGGGGAGAGGACACCAGCTTGACCGTCCTAGCAGTCCAATCGCAGACGGGCACGGTCAAAGCGCTGTCCGTCATCACCGACCACATCTCGAATATTCGGACTCTGACTGCAGTTCAGCGATTTGATGGAAGGACTGGCAGAGGTGAACAAACAGCAGGGCAGCCCCTCTCGGCACTGGTCGTATCTGCGGGTGGGCGGGCCCAAATGCAGTGCTACCGGCTGTTGATTAGAGGGATTGGACAGTTAGGCCAGCCTTCTTGTCAGGTGATACAGGTGGCAAGCCACCGATTAGATGGTCAGTGGGAGAGAAAGCGAAACCGGCACAAGACGGTTAAAATGGAGCCTGAAACCAGGTGAGTGTAGGTCAACATGTACGTACTAACAAAACACACCAACAGATACTGCCAAGCAACTGAACATCCTCACACACACAAACACGCATACAGACGGACAAACACACACACACACACACTCTGTTGTTTTACTCTGTGATTTGTGTTTGCAGGTATATGTCCATTGCTGTGATAGATGATAGGACAGAGTCAGTGCTCTTGGCTTTGGCTTGCAGTGATGGGGCTGTGAGGTAAAAGTCTAGTAACAGTACAGTTCTTCAGACGTGAACAGTTTATTTGCAGGTTTTTCCTTCTTTCCTACGCTCCTCGTCTCCCTCTCGTTCTATTTAGGCTCTTCTCAGTCAGTGAGCTGAGAGGGACGTTTGAGCTCCTATGGGAGAGCTTTCACCACCAGAGATGTGTACTCAGTGTCGCCACCTGCTGCCTGGAAGACGAACAGGGCAATCGGTAGGGTTGTTAAACTTTAAACCTTTAGACTAAATTGGGATTGTAACTGTTCTACTTCAGAAATATTGAATCTAAGTTTAGACTGTGGTTCAGAGCACTTTCGGTATTATAGCCTTACTAAATGCTATGTTCTAAAGGCCTTGGGAAAGTTGTGTCATTTCACCCTTCCAATCCTGAGGTTTTGCGTCAGTGGACTTTTTCCCTATAATATCGTCATGAGAATCTCAACTGTTGCGCTGAAAATGGAGATGACGGCCTAGTGATTCTGAACATGGAGGTATGTTGTTTCAGGCTGTGCTCCATTCCTACCCGCATCTCGGCTTGTTTCGACAATGACACGCGGGTGTCAGTGATGTCACGGGATAATTCCGTGACGAAATGAGCGCATTCATCACTGCTCGACAGACTTACAAGTTCAGCAGTTCTGTTGAAAGCCGAGGTCGATAAATAACATGCTTGGCATGAACCGTGGGTGTTATTTGTTATGGATGTTAGTCCATAATTCCACCTAAGACTTATTGTCTGTAATATTACAGGAAGTTGCTGGGACCGTTTGGTAAGCCGTTAGACCAGTTCAGCATGAAATTTCCAGTGGGAAACAGTTTCTGTACCTACAGCTGAACCTTTCACTTGGTGAACCGTTTTAGTTTTTGATAAAATAAAAACGGATTAGAAGTTTTTGTTTCATATATTCCACTTGTAACTCTGTATATCCTGATTTTAGTTTAAATAGGCACTTGATTGGAAGATGAACATGAGGCCGGGGCATGCAGGTAAAGGAAAATAGAGCCCCGCCTTCCCCGATAGAAAATTGTCAGCGTGGGATTGATAGGGTTAAGTAAAACTGAGACGGACAGTCACATTTTGGCTAGTAATTGTGTGATACAGATTGCTAAAACATATTCGCAATTGCACACGCATCTGGCTCCTCTCGCTCCCTGTTGCTGGCTTGTCTGCTCACAAGTATGTGGGTTCAGCCTTTGGTCTTCTGCATGCGGAATATCTTGGTATGTTCAGTTATGATGCCCTGCTTTGATGAATTTCCAAGACGTTGCCAGCCGAGAAATAAGGAGATACAGCATTCCACTGCTAGGTACAGCTTTGATTCCTGGGAGACAGGCCTGTAGCAAACTATGGTGATTCAATTCTGCCTGGTGGAGATCTGTCTGTCTCTGCCCTCTCTCGCTCACAGCCTCGCTGTGAAAGATGCTAGCGTTTGTGTTCTCCGAAGTAGGGCAACTTATCTATCTCCTCTGTTCCAGCAACTGTCCTCTATGGCCAGCAGCACTTTGAGATGTTCAATGAGGATGTTGTGAAATGCCTTTGTAATCGGCAACTATTTATCGTAACTGTTCGTCATGACGAGGTGAACCAATCAGTGTGTCACCTTCCTTCCTCAGGTGTGTTTTCCTCTTCAGCACGGCCACAGACGGACGAATAGCAGTATGGGATATGAGCACTGTGGCCAACCCAGATGATAAGCCCCCTACTGAGACCCGAGCCCCGTCTGAGCCCCTTCTGACTATCCCCGCACACCAGAGTGGAGTCAACGCTCTTGCCGTATGGGTTGAAGGCCCGGGGGTGGGACTTAGAAACAGAGCCCGGATTACATTGGCCAGCGGAGGAGATGACGGACAGCTGTCGGTGGCTCTCATTGGAGTACAGTACCAGGAGGAGGCCATAGAGGGCAGCAGAGTGCGCCTACAGATCCTGTCTCAGTGGTCAGTGGCTTCTGCCCACGCTGCCCCTCTGACCGCTCTGAGGATGTTGAGCCCTGCTCTGCTGGTGTCCACCTCCCCCGACCAGAGGGTGTGTCTTTGGAGGCTGACCAGTACAGTGCTCAGCCAGCGGGGCGCGCTCTTCTCCCACGTGGCAGACGCAGCAGGGCTGGCGGTGTGGAAGGGTTCTGGGGACAGGGCCTGGGCAGTGGTCTGTGGTCAGGGGTTACAGCTGCTCAAGGTGACAGACATGGAGGATGGAGGGAACAGGGAGGAGGGAACTGAAGAAAAGTTATGTGTAGGAGGGAGGAAGGAATGAGTCAAAGTGTCTTTTCATCAGTGTTCTCCGGAAGGACAAAACGACGTGATCTGTTGTGTACGGGATCCAGGCTGTTAGGTAAATGAATAGATTTTGTATATCTGTAATTTGCCTGGGTCACATACAAAGGACCTAAAGATTCAAAACATCTAGATTTTGTAATGTACATTTTGATTTGGAAATAAACTATTTAAACCAAGATGTGTTTAAACTAATTTATGGATGTGTTGCTGTTCACGAGGTACTGCCGCCTCTTTAGTAGCCAGGGCTAGTGGATTGGTAGTCATATTATGCCTCATGCAAATCCTGGGCTGTAAAGGGAGGTCTCTATGGGGAACGGGTTTACGGGGGGGCTGGATGGCAGCAGGTGAACATGAATATTTTAGTCACATCTCCGATTGCCTTTTGTCCGGCTTGTTTTGGAGTGCCAACTTCACTGATGCGGTACAGGGAAGGGAGCAAGAAGGCAATGGGAGACAGGAGTAGAGAATGAAACAGGCCACTGAGGGTGAATTCATTAGTGGACTATTAAAGGGGGAGTGTCAGCCTGGTATTTCAAGAGCCACAGGACTGAGGATGGCGGAGATGCCTTCTGACCAGTGACATGTATAAACAACCGTAGATGCCAACACGTACCCGTATATCATTGCTTCTGACTGACTCAATGGGAAATATCTGGATTTGTTTTGCTTCAGTAGGAAGAACTGCAAATGAATTATTACTCTGAAGTCCAAAGGAAAATAGCTGCACAGGAAATCACCCGTGGAGGGAATCTTTTGAATGCATGGGGATGGTCAAGGCTGAAGGGTGAAGTCGCTACTGTACTCAGTTGGACACAAGTCATTGTCTGCTGAAAGGATAAATAGGGAGAGGAAGTGTGTGAGGAATGTCTCGGCGTGTGCAGACCCAGGACGGCCAGGCCGAGGTAAGCCAACAAACTGACCAACTGGAGGAAACTCCCACACCCTATCGAGAGGTGTAGTACTATAGAGCCCCCCAATATAGACTACATTATCACTGTACACTTGGTTATGACTTCATACCCTCAATTATCACAGTACACTCACAAAACATAGTCTCCAAAAAACCTTTTTTTTGTCCCATTAGCAATAGCTTGTAGGTTTAGGCCTATTTCATTTCAAATGTAAAGTTTTTAAGTGTTACTCTCATGGAGATATACTTGTCTCACAGGCTGCTGTCTTCGCAGGCAATTGGCTCCATGAAGTCACGCAATCGGTTGCCTATGATTGGATCATCGGGAAGTAAGACAGGAGGTACAATAAACCAAATATTACTTCCCATCAATGCATTTAGTGTTGCTATTTTGAGGTCCGATCAATTTAAAGAGAGGCTCAATGAAAAGTGTACAGACATACTCCCTTTCCAGTAACGGGTTAGCCTGTGAGGGTTGGGGACTCATTACGGAAGCATCATACACATTTACATTTAAATATCCTTCTACAACTTGAGTAAATCAAAAAGAGAGGGCGCACACTGCTATCCGGAGTCTGTTATTTGATATATATAACAGGTATATTTACTGCCATCTGCAGTTATGGAATGTTTACTTCCTAATGTATTATTCATTAGCCTCTATCTCCTGGTGACTTGTAATGACTTATATAACCCATTCAAAGTCTCACCCAGTTAAATGGAGAAAGTCCTCACTGGGGCTGCCCTGCTAAAACTGTTTTTAGAGCACTGGAGTTATCAATACGTCTCTGATTTAAAATCTGAAGAAATGACTTATCTTTTACAGCCAAGCCTCCTCTGGCAAAGCACCAGCTTCCCTCTCAAGCTGGATGGAGGAAGTGCCCCTACCCAGCCCAGACCTCCGCCAACACCATGACCCCGTGGTGTGGGCTGTCCCTGTCCGAATCCTCCTTCACCAGCATACCCCCGCCACCGCCCCCACCCGCCCCTGTCCCTGAACCCGTGTCCACCCACCACCTCTGTCACCGGACGGGGGGTGTCGCTGTCCGGCGACTCGTCCCCTCGCCCCCCGTCACTGCGCCCGCAGAGGGGGGCAGGGCTGCGAGGGTGAGGCGCAGGGTACTCCCGCAGAGCAGGTTTCCACGCGCCCCGCGCTTGCCCCCCCTCAGGCCTGTCACCAACCTCAGCTTCTCTCGCAGCTTCACTTTCTCCTTCTTCGAGCTGCCGCTGCACCACTCCCCCCGCAGCCGCGCTGAACGGATCCGAGACCTCATGCTGCTGCTGAAACAGATCCAGTACTGACGGGCCGCAACACGGCCCGGGGAAACCCAGTAACGATCGTAGCTGATCCAAATACAAGGAATCCGACTCATACTGATTTGTGAATTCATTACTGAAGAAAACTGCCCAGAGGTCACTGTTCGGCTCAGTTCAGTGATACTGCTTTGACACACATTTATTCTCACTTTGAGCCCAGGCATTAGAGTACTGAATATCTGTGTTCGTGTTGTGTAATTTGTTTAGAATGTGATTTGTTCTTTTTTGGGCTGCCTGAATCTAGAGGTACGAATTGTAATGTGTGTAGATAAATGTTTAATGAAGTAATCTGTCAGATGAGCACATTTAATAATTTAAATTGAATTGGCACCAAATGAAACCATTTATTTGGAAGGAAAATAAATTCAAACCAAATCAACAGAGATGAAACATCTCATTCTAAGTTTAGGAAGATGCTTTACTGAAGATGGTAACGATACAACTACATGGTGATGTATAGAATAAAAACTGTATTTGCTGTTTAAGTATTAAGTATTTAAGTTCTCCCTCCTGTAAAGTAAGCTCAATTCAAAATATTCATAACCCATTTAGTGTTATAATTGGAATGCAAGTGAAATTCAAAACATAATTCAGAATTCACCCCATCCCTGATAAAAGTTTTTGTTTTATATGTGTCACGTTTACAATGTAATGTTGGCAAGATTTCTCTCTTTAGACTGGTTAAAGCATTTTAAAAAAGTCTCAATTTGTCTCTGAATTACTTGGAAGAATTTTTATATCACTTTTACAATGTGGTGTGTCAAATGACTACAGTGTAAGCCTGCTTTGAGAACAGAGATGATTAATCCAAACACCTGGATTTATTATCAGTTCACCAGAAGAATCAACCCAACATTGAAATATAGTCACGTGTGCTCACTAACTACTAGAGATACAAGACCTTTCACACTCATATATATATACACACATATATATATACACACACACACACCTATAACCTACCAGACAGACAGAAGGACATGGTCGTCTGTACTGAGTGTCTAGTGAATATCAGTGGACAGTGAGTCTACTAGTCGGAAGCTTTGATGTTTCTAATGTCTATTTGGACTTCGTCCTTAGGATGGGGTTCAACTAGTGATGGCCATATGAGGCTTCATTTACAGTTCTTCTAGCAGCAGGATATTATGATAGCAGTGCAAACTCAGATTTTCTTTTTCAAAATAAAAGCCATCATTGAACTATATAAGGCAATATGGTTAGCAATCTAGTCTGTACATTTTATGTTTAATGTCCGTTCCAATATTGTTCGTGTCTGTTCTTTTTTACAGACTATATTATTAACTATATTGCCGTATAAATTTCAATGATGGCTTTTATTGTGCTAAAGAAAATCTGAGTGCTGACAGCATAATATCCTGCTGCAAAAATAACGCTAATGAAACCTCGTTTGGCCATCACTTGGTTCAACCTGACAGAGCCGTGTAGTCTCCATAAGGTCATGGGCGAACACATCCTGGTGACATCGGGTCTGGTTAGGAGCCCGCCATTCACATTCATCAACATGTTATTGTCACCCTCCTCTCCAGTTCTAGAGGAACCACTTTGTTATTCCAACCAAATGTCAACGGAACAACATTTTAACAGAAGATGCTGTTTTATGAAAAACTGGAAAGAGAACTTGTCGGTTATCTGTAGAGGCAAAACTTAAATGCACAGGTTTATGAGTTGTTTGATTCATGAAACATGAAATAGGTAAATCATATGATGTTTTATTTATGTCTAACTTTATACTTAATTGAAAGTTATGCCGTGAATTTGCTGTATCAAGATTTTTATTGGCTTGGAGCTGAAGTGGTACGATGGAATTTCTCCAGGCTGTGAAAAATGACATTTTCCGTCCTTCAAAACGTTTCGTTGCATGCTTCATTCATAAGTATAAGTAAACAACAGACACTGCAGTCTGCCATAGGACTGGAATTACATGCTGGCAGCAACACTGCTCTGCTATGATATGTGTCCTAGTTCTATTTACATCCTCCCACTGGTAATAATTATTATTGTTTTTACGCTTGGGCTTTATGACATGGTGTGGAATTGACCACAGCATTCCAATTCATCTTCGGATCATGTTCCTGGACTAAAGTATTAAAGTACAGCTCCAAATAGATCTTATTTCAGCTCCATATAGAATGTTATCTAATGGAATAATAAAGTCATTGTTGATATGAAGGTAATCGGGAGCGTTTATTAGTGGTTCCTGTAATTAATTCAGCGATACAAAAAGAACATTTGGTTACGATTTAATCTCTTTCAGAATGGAAACGAGGATATCAGTATGAATTCATGCGTGTGGACTGTTTTCCCCAGGCCTAGACACGCTGGTCGGCTTTAAGAGATTAGTGGGGTGTAGTACGGGCTGATGTTGCCTGGTAATCCAGTTTACTGGTGATGTTTTAGGATTTCAAAATACATTGGTTTGACTGCTCAGGTGGGCCTGTGGACACGACACTGAGTTATTTACTCAGCTGTAGACAGGCCCAGAGATCAAGGGATTGGTTTGGGTTCTCCCTGCTGGACAAGGCCCACTTTTAAGCTGTTGCTGTATCGTTAAGTTCCAATGGCACCCTATTCCCTACAAAGTGAACTACCTTTAATTGGAGCTCTATAGGTCCTGATCTGAAGTAGTGAAGGGGAATAGGAGGCCAGTTGGGAGCCATGATCAAGGTATTCAGCAGCATTTAACAGTTGGGGGAGAGGAAGAGATTACCCGCTGCTCTGAGTAGAGTTCAAGAGTTTACTCTGCTTTACTCCACCCTGCTCACACATGTGGTGTATGATAGAAACACACATGACCTGAACACAGCTTTGTACAGGTTTATATGTGCATTTACAGCCCATTAGACCCACACCCACATGACATACTCTAGAACCCATTCTCTATCCACATGTTCTTCTACATTTGGCTAACTACTATGTTACTCTTCTGCACATTTCAGCTCTAATTTCATTTACAGTATATGGTTTCACTAAACTTCTCATACCCAGTTAACATAGAGATCAAATAGGCAGCAGTCATTGAAGCTTGTCTTTATATAGCAGTGCCGGTGATTGCTTCGCACTGTGCTTTTTGCTTTGAGAGAGACAATGTTATTCTTAATCCTCTCCAGCCTGATCGAACAGCTACACTGGACGAAGCACAGCTGGATATCCTTGGGCAGCGGTTGGGAAAGGAGTCCCAGTCGGTTTGGGAGAGGGTTAAAGCAGAGTGCTGGTGAGTGACAGTGGGCCCAGTACTGTATTCATAGTTTACATTCAGTGTGTTGAGAATGTTAGCCCTACCATTAATCATCTTGGGTTACCTGTGGTCACAAGATAATCCAGTGTCCAGTGTCATGAGGGATATATAGTATATCATTATGAAAGACTATGGAAAATAGATTATTTGATGTATTATTTTGGCTTTTACAAGACCCTACATATTTATATACATGTATACTGCCCAAGTCAACAGGGACAGTATACATGGAATGAAGCCTTTACTGTACTGAGTCTACAATGTAACCGAGACTGGTGCCCTTTCCCAGGTGTTCTGGTGCCAGGCTAAAGAGCCGTGTGTTGTCATGTGTTCCTGTCCTCTCCTGGCTGCCTCGCTACTCCTTCAGAGAAAACGCCATGGGAGACCTGATCTCAGGCATCAGTGTGGGCATCATGCACCTACCAGGAGGTACGGCTAACTACCGTTGGCTACTAATAGCAGTGACATTGATTAGCTTTCTGAACAACAAACAATTACATGAACATTTTGATCTTCATAATTCTGACTTTTACTTTTTACAGATAAAAAAAGTCAGTATTCTAAATATGAATAGTATTATAAATGGCTTGTTGCAGACAAAGTTAAAGATTCATATTTATGTGATGTACCATCGTAGTAAAAAAATACATCTCCTGTAAGGTTGTCTTTTTTTGTTACTTATTTGGACACATGGACATTTGAGCTAAATTCCAACCACATTCATGGATATGGGTAAGAAATTAAAAAGAAACGCACAAATAAAAAATGTACTTTGTAACCAGTTCTGCAATTAAAATAAACACAAATGCAATGTTCTTATGCAGCAAAGCATTTTTCAAGCAATTTAAAGTACTTCCAGTGATCCCACTGTCTGATGAATCATCTATAAAATGGAGAAAAGTGGCAATACAGGATAGGTCATCTCACCAAATTCAGGCCAAAGGCTGACCGAAAGATGCTCAAACAAGTCTGTAAGAACCCCAAGGTAACATCAACGGATCAACAGGCCTCTCTAGCCACAATCAGTGTTGAAGTGTATGAGTCAACTGTCTGAAAGAGACTGCACAAACTTGGCCTACATGGAAGGTCAGGAAAGTAGAAGCCTCTGCTCTTAAAAATGAAAATCAAGAAATGCCTGACGTTTTCCTGACAACACCTGGGTAAAAATACTGGAACACTGTGTTCTGGTCAGATGAGTCAAAGGTGGAGTTGTTTGGCCTCATGTTTGGTTTCTGAATATGAACAGTTCTTTGTCGCTTCCGGGGCTGGCCAATTTGCCACCATTGGGTCAGCTGGGAATTATAAATTCTACCATAGAAATCTAAAGAAGAATGTGAGGCTATCGATCAAAAAGCTGAACCAAACATGAGTCCTACAACAGGACAATCATCAAAAACAAAATTGCTTAAAAAGAAGAAATGAAGGAGTATGGAGTTAAATCCCTGATCTTAAAATGATCAAAATACTGTGGGGAACTTGAAGTTGGCAGTCCATGTTAGAAAGGCAAAAAAATTCCCCCAGTCAATAAGAGACTGACAGTTACAGGAAATAGCTCCATTAAGTTATTTCAGCCAAAGATGGCAACACCAGCTACTGAAGCTAGGAGTGTATGAAAATGTATTTATTTTCTCTGTCTTTCTCTACTTCTCTCTCTCTTCAAAAGGTATGTCCAATGCATTGCTGGCTGGGGTTCCTGCTGTGTTTGGTCTTTATACCTCTTTCTATCCATTGGTCATCTACTTCCTCGTTGGGACACCTAGACACATCTCAGTGGGTGAGAATTATCACTGACCTGTTTCATCCCCTGAACAGATCAAGCCTTTTGGGGGCCCTAGCAGTCTTGGGCTTTCTTGTAGTCAGGGGCCCTAAGAGACTCTGCCTGTAACCCCTTGTGCTACTGCTTAACAAGGGACCATAAAAATATCCCTGTCAGATTTAAATCAAAACAGAATTATAATGGATTTCCATGATAACATAGTACTCGATGAAAACATAAAATAACTGTTTTACTGTGATTCTGTTAAGTTGCACATTTAAAAAAAAATTGAATAAGAGCTAGTTATAACTTGATATCGATCACTGGTCACATTTTCTAGCAACATGCTGGTGGAATCTCAAGTTATTATTGCCTTATAATTGTCAAACCTAGATTACAGCTAGAGTTAACCTGAGAGAGAAGGCGTCTTTTCTATAATATTTGTTTGTTTGTGTGATTTCCACACAGTTACTTTACTGTGATATCTGTTTCCCTGTGTTATTAACACCCACAGGTATTTTATTGTAATATCTGCTTCTCCATGTGATTTATACACAGGTATTTTATTTTATTATTATTTTTTTCCAGATCAGTCATTAATGTCAAACAAGTCAATGGTGAATACTGTCATTATTAGCATCATTTCTGCACCCATTCTTTTTTCCCTTTTTTTCTTTTTCTAATGCATATTCTCACACTCAATAACACAATCTCACACAAAAAAAACAATATATACACAGGTATTTTATCATAATATCTGCTTCTCTATGTGATTGACACACAGGTACTTGGGCTGTTCTTTCCGTCATGATTGGCACTGCGACGGGTAACGTGGAGTTGCTTAGCAACGGTGTTGGGGAACGAGAGGGCAACAGAGACATGGACAGAGTGCGTGTTCAGAGTGGCAGTTCAACTAACCTTCCTTTGTGGCCTTATACAGGTGAACTCGCACAGTCGCACATACACTGTCCCAAGCATACACCCACACACACACACACACACACACACACACACACACACACACCACACACACACACACACACACTGTTAATTGCCTTACAGATAGCGTTGTTCATGTTGAGAGGAGGGAACGTCTGTCGCCGGCTGTCTCAGCCCCTGGTGCGAGGCTACACCACCGGAACAGCCCTTCACATCACCCTCTACCAGCTAACCCTTCTCCTCGGCACCCCCGCCCGAAGACACAGCGGCTTCCTGGCAGTAGGCTGGGTGAGGCTCACTCGCTTGGCGTGTGCGTTTGTGTGCGCTCGGGAATGGAGTGCGGACGCCAGTGTTTAAGCACGCGCGTGTGTGTGTCCCATCTTCGTACCCACGCCCCGGTGTGTGTTAGGTGCTGGTCGATGTGCTATCTAACATGACTGACGCAATGCCCGGGACGCTGCTCGTCGCCGCCATCTCCATGGTGATCCTGGTGGGAGGCAAGATAGTGAATCGACGCCTCAAGACCAAGTTACCCATGCCCATTCCATGGGAGCTGCTGCTGGTGAGACACACAGGCACACACAAATAAATATATACACGCACACACACACACACACACACACACACACACACACACACACACACACACACACACACACACACACACACACACA
>JACXGI010011742.1:12525-24288 GCA_016801175.1 Esox masquinongy | reverse complement strand
AACAGGGCCCTGTACAGCTTCTACCCCCAAGCCACTAGACAGTTGAACAGGGCCCTGTACAGCTTCTACCCCCAAGCCACTAGACAGTTGAACAGGGCCCTGTACAGCTTCTACCCCCAAGCCACTAGACAGTTGAACAGGGCCCTGTACAGCTTCTACCCCCAAGCCACTAGACAGTTGAACAGGGCCCTGTACAGCTACCTGCATCCGTCTGCTTTGCTGAGGTATCCGTCAAGTATTGACTATATGTACATACACTAGAATCACTAGACTCTACCCACACACACACACACACACACACACACACACACACACACACTCGTTTATATATAACATGAACAAACATGTTTACTGACGACACGTGCACACACGCTTTCACACTAATCAAATACAATCCTGCAGCTGTTGATGGCAGACCTACTCTCCTTTTCGCGCTGCCATACGAACGACTGTCCAGCCAACACTGGGACGTCCACACAGCTCAGAGCCAAAAGAACCCAGGAACCAATACAATCAGAGAGGAAATAATGAAACAAAGGCATATATTATTACTGATGATTTATTAATCCACGTAACTAGTAGTTAATATATTGATATAAATCTAGCAGACAGTACCGATCGCTGTTGAAGTAACTTCCCAGCTACCTGCATCTGTCTGCCTTGTTGAAGTATCCGTTTACTATTGACCGAATGTACATACACTAGAATCACTAGACTCTACCCACACACACTTACATTCCTCACAAACTCACTCACACACACACACACACATTGTGCAAACACAATACCGAATGCGGTTGCCCCAAAGAGAAACATAACGTACGGTTAATCTTGGACTGGACCGCATTCAAACACGACCACCGCCAAGTAATTAGGACATGTCTTGTTGACGTGACAACATGACACTTTGCCAGATATCTAACCGAAACAGATTATATAATTTTAAAATGTTAAAACTTTGCTTTTTTCTGACCAGAGCTTGAGCAAGTGAAGGTCTGTGGCATAGAATACTGTGACTCACGGTGACATATCCATTAAGTGATAGTGTAACCACAACGTAAAAATAATTATGTACACGTTAAATAATTAATTGACATGAAGTCATATTCAAGTGCCAAGGTCAATAAGCTTATCTTCGCTAAAACACAAAGACTACTTATATATTCTGCACACGTGATGCATTTGCCCTCTTTATAAACATGTACATTGATGTTAGCTGCCCTAACTTTGCACACTGACTGGAAATAACACTTATTTATATCACCTTATCTTCATTCTACCAGGTGAGTATTACTAAAGAACACATTCTTTGGTTTAACTGCCTTGCTCAGTGAAATGACAGATTTATCACCTTGTCAGCTCAGGGGTTTGATCTTACAACCTTTTGGTTACTGGTCAGATGCTTTAACCTCTAGGCTGAGGGTGCATCCCAAATAGGATCCTCAAGTACCACACTAATCCCTCAAGGCCCCCTTCTAAAGGAGTCCTCAATAAAGGAAATAGGATGCCATTTGGGGCTCGGACTATCTAGGAAATGAATGTAGGATGGCTGTGCCTTGTCAAGGCACCGGTCTACACTTCTAACACAGCCTTGCTGTTGAAGAACACATGCACACACACGCTCACAGTCCTGGTTTCCATCTGGCTGGGCTATCTAACACACCTGGCCAATCGCCCCAATCCTAAACTGTCTGGGTTTGGAGATGTGTATCGTGTGTGTGTGTGTGTGTGTGTCGTGTGTGTGTGTGTGTGTGTGTGTGTGTGTGTGTGTGTGTGTGTTTGTGTGTTTTTGTCATCTCTGTCAGTTTTTCACACATCATCTGTCAACTACCCCTCCCTTCCTCCTTTTCTCTCACCCTCCCTCCTTTGCTCCCTGCCTACATCACACCCTCCTCTCCCTCCCATTCTCTCCCTCTCTCATCTCTCTCTTCCCCTCCCTCCCCTTCTGTCCCTCTCTTTCCTCCTCCCATCCTCCCCCTCCACATCTCAGAGGAGCACAACATTGAAAACTGTAATTTATATGGTAATTTTAGGCATTACCAACAGCGACAAAATAAAAGTCTAAACTTTTCACTACTGCATACTGTAAATGACGGTGGATTGTGAAAAAAAATGTATATTTCAAACTGTAATTCCACACCAGAATAAAGTAACGTATGTATGAAGAACACAGTAACGTATCTTTGAAGAATACAGTAACATATCTTTGAAGAATACAGTACCGAATCTTTGTAGAACACAGTACCAAATCTTTGAAGAATACAGTAACATATCTTTGAAGAATAGAGTAGCATATCTTTGAAGAATACAGTAAGAATACAGTAACATATCTTTGAAGAATACAGTACCATATCTTTGAAGAATACAGTATTGCATCTTTGAAGAATACAGTAACGCATCTTTGAAGAATTCAGTAACATATTTTTGAAGAATACAGTAACCTATCTTTGAAGAACCAGAAATATTTTTACCACTTATGTGGCATTGTTGTTTTGAGCTCAGTTAATATTTTTTGTGGCTTGGCTTATAAGAGGTTAGAAGTGTTGAACCTGTGAGGGAGAAGGCTGTACCAGGTGAACTCCTATCGAGTTGAAGGTTGTACCAGGTGAACTATCTGGTTGAAGGCTGTACCAGGTGAACGCCTATCTGGTTGAAGGCTTTAACAGGTGAACGCCTATCCGGTTGAAGGCTGTACCAGGTGAACGCCTATCTGGTTGAAGGCTTTACCAGGTGAACGCCTATCTGGTTGAAGGCATTACCAGCTGTACTCCTATCTGGTTCAAGGCTTTACCAGGTGAACGCCTATCTGGTTGAAAGCTTTACCAGCTGTACTCCTATGTGGCTGAAGGCTTTACCAGCTGTACTCCTGTGGTTGAAAGCTTTACCAGCTGTATTCCTATGTGATTTAAAGCTTTACCAGTTGTACTCCTATGTGGTTGAAAGCTTTACCAGTTATACTCCCAGGTGGTTGAAAGCTTTACCAGTTGTACTCCTATGTGATTCTGGGACCCAATTAAGAACAGGGGACAGATTGGAGGGGCTGCAAGTCTTCCACGTCCTTATGGTCTGTTTTCCTCTGTACACACTGCCGGTTCAGGCTGATAGAAAAGAGGAAGGCTGTAACATAATGAATGCTGTACATCATCGAAAAATGTGAAATATTGTATGATACTGTAATATGAAATACACAGCAGCCTGTATATTATTGCAATATAAAATACAGAGTTGTTTGTATGTTACTGTAATATGAAATGCAAAACAGCATGTATATTATTGTGATATGAAATACAGAGCAGTCTGCATATTACTGTAATATGAAATACAGAGCAGCCTGTATATTATTGTAATATGAAATACAGAGCAGCCTGTATATTACTGTAATATGAAATACAGAGCAGCCTGTATATTACTGTAATATGAATTACGGAGCAGCCTGTATATTACTGTTATATGAAATACAGAGCAGCCTGTATATTACTGTAATATGAATTACAGAGCAGCCTGTATATTACTGTAATATGAAATAAAAATTATCCTCATTCTCAGTTTTATTCTCCTTCCTTTGTAATATCTCTCCTTGAAGGGCCCGCTCTGCTACTACTCTACTGTCTGTCCTTTTTCCCTTCCTGCTCTCTTCTCTCTCTCCTCACTTTCTGTCTGTCTTTCTCTATTTCTGTATCTCTTTCCTATCTCTTTCCACCCCTGCCTCTCTTTGTCTGATTGTCAGCAAACTCACTATTTATTTCCCTTTATTCTTGCCTCTCTCCCTCCAAACATCTCCCATCATCTCTCTCTCTCTCTGAGGAACACTTCAGGGGCGCTCAAAGCATTCCAAACTGCCAGCAGGAGGAAAATACAAATTTGAAAATGTGCTACATAACCAAATCAGATAATAATAATATTATTAGAACTACTGATTATAATGGTTGGTGTGATTGTCTCACACCAAAAACCCAGAAACCCTTGTGTTTTGGTGGACGAGCTCTCCTTCCGCGTGCAGGTGCCGGGAAGTACTTCCAGGTTAAGTGAACAAAATGATAGAAAAGTAAATGCTGTTACAGGATGTGCATCTCGATCTCTGTCACTCCCAAACCCGCTGTGGAGTTATATCGATGGGCAACAGTCCTTAGACTGGACAACATAAAATTGGGGATAAAAATTATAATAAATGCAAAAAACTTTTTTGTTTCCAAAAAAGTTGGGACGCTGTATAAAATGTAAATAAAAACAGAAAGCAATGATGTGCAAATCATTTAAACCCTATATTCAATAGAAAATAGTACATAAGAAAATACAGCTCCGGAAAAAATTTAGACCACTGCACCTTTTTCTTTCCTTTCCAAAAAAGTTGAAAAGGAAAGTTTTGAGTGAAAGTTTGATTATCTTGTTACACAGGTCTTTTGACAGTTCTTTTCTGCTCCCCATGGCTCAGTATCTAGACTGCTCAGTGTATCCACGTGAGAGCTAACAAACTCATTGACTATTTATACACAGACACTAATTGCAATTTAAAAAGCCACAGGTGTGGGAAATTCACCTTTAATTGCCATTTTCACCTGTGTGTGTCACCTTGTGTGTCTCTAACAAGGCCAAACATTCAAGGGTATGTAAACATTTGATCAGAGCCATTTGGGTGATTTCTCTTATCATTATGATTTAAAAAGGACAAACAACTATGTGATAATAAATGGCTTCATATGATCACTATCCTTAAATAAAAGACAGTTTTTTTGCAAGATCAGTCATATTTTCAAAATCAATGCCAAAATGTCACAATTTCCGCCAGGGTATGCAAACTTATGAGCACAACTGTGTACAGGTTTTGGAGCAACATATGCTGCCAGCCAGACAATGTATTTTTCAGGGAAGGCCTTGCTCATTTCAGCAAGACAATGTCAATCCACATTCTGCACGTACTACAACAGCAGGGCTCCTTAGTAAAAGAGTCTAGGTGCTAAACTGGCCTGCCTGCAGTCCAGACCTGTCACCCACTGAAAACATTTGGCGCATTATGAAACGAAAAATACGACAAATGGGACCCCAAACTGTTGAGCAGCTAAAATCCTATATCATGCAAGAATGGGAATACGTTTCACTTTCAAAATAACAGCAGTTGTTCTCCTCAGTTCCCAAACACTTACAGAGTATATTTAAAAGAAGAGGTGATGCAACACAGTGGTAAACATGTCCGCACCAACTTTTTTGAAACATGTTGCTGGCATCAAATTCAAAACGGGCATGTATTTTTCCAAAAACAATAACATTTCTCAGTTTGAACATGTGATACTATTTTCTCTTTATACTATTTTCAAATAAATACAGGGATAAATGGTTTGCACATCATTGCTCTTTTATTTACATTCACGCAGCATCCCAACTTTTTTGGAAAAGTTGTAAATTAATAAAGTTTCCTTTGCACGCTCCACACACACTCCGGGACTGACGACACGTCAGCACGATCTGAGACATACAGGACTAAAGGACCCTGAGCTGGCCTCATTAGTCTGACCTCAAACAGATGAAACATGATATCAACTCTGTCAGACCGAGTCTGTTACTTTGGTATTTGCAGACCGCACGGCAGACAGCACGGCAGACCGCACGGCAGACCACACGGCAGACCGCACAGCAGACAGCAGCGCAGACCGCACGGCAGACCGCACGGCAGACCCGCACGGCAGACCGCACAGCAGACAGCAGCGCAGACAGCACGGCAGACAGCACGGCAGACAGCACGGCAGACCGCACGGCAGACAGCACGGCAGACCACACGGCAGACCGCACGGCAGACCGCACAGCAGACAGCAGCGCAGACCGCACGGCAGACCGCGCGGCAGACCGCACGGCAGATCGCACGGCAGACCGCATGGCAGAATCAGAGGACAGTTCTATTGACAAAAACCCGCCACCAGTAAGCACTCTTCGCCTGTGGTTTTTGGTGTCATACGACAACAATAGAATTACATTTTCAGTCACCTATTTTGCCCCTGGTGTTGCAGACCAAATGAAATTAATGTCAAGCCCTGAAGTAAAAACCTTTTAAAAGTCAACCTCTATTGAACATCCCTTGAAGGCTACTGTAAGCTATATCACAGAGATCAAAAGCTATGATTTGCTCCATTGGTTTTATTGCTAGGGCGCTCCTATACGTTCACTGTAGATAAAGCTTAAATAGCCACGATAGCGCATTGGCTACAGTCTTAAACCTGTAACTCTTACAGCCTCAGCGTTCACCGGAAACGGGCTACAGTGGCCCAGACTGCTCACACCTTTCTACACCCAAAACCTGCTCAGTGCCAGACATTTCTGAGGGACATTGTCAGTACAGAATTCCATCTTTCCTTTAGATAAATGGCAGGCAGAGGCCTGGGCTTACGGCGGTTCTCTAACTCTTCCTGTCGTCTGGTCCAATCAAGTGTGTGAACACAACACTCCGTCTGGACGTTCTGTCTCTCTCCTTCCTTCTCACACTCTCACTCTTTTTCTTCCCTCCCCCTCACCCTCTCTCGTTCTTCCTCCTCCTCCTCACACTCTCTCTTACCTCTCTTCCTCACCATCTCTCTCTCTCCCCAGCTGTCCCCCTCTAGCCCTTTCTGACACCTATTTTTAAGCTCTCTCTCTTTCCATTAAATTGAACTAACACCTCTCCCCCTCTCCCCCCTCCCCTCCCCACCCCCCTCTCAGAACAGACATGCCCAGGCAAGTTGGTACAAAAGAGTGAAATGTAAAACCACACACTTCAGTCATTGAGGCATCCGTTACCCCAGATCAAATGGTCAGAATGGCCCAGTCACACTAGCCTTCCTGATACCAACACACACACGCACACGCACGCACACACACACACACACACACACGCACACACACACACACACACACGCACACACACGCACACACACACACACAATAACAAAATCTGTACATTTACAGATAGTCAATAAAAATACAGTTTGCAAACAATCAATAATGACAGTCTGCATACACCCAGTCCAACTATAACTCACTATAACTCCAGACCAGACTACTTCAGAGCAGTATAGACTAGTCCAGACCGGAGTAGTTCAGAGCAGTACAGACTAGTCCAGACCAGTCCAGACCAGACTAGTTCAGACCAAACCAGATCAGACTGGTTCAGACCAGACTAGTTCATACCAGTCCAGACTAGTCCAGACTAGACTAGTCCAGACCTGACCAATTCAGGACAGATTTGGGATGTACTTTCTCATGAGTTTTTGAAATTTTTACCTTTAAAATGGTTGACCTACCATGACCTTCTACCCATACTTGGAGACAATGCCCTACCACCCAATCACCCACCCAATCCCCCACCCAATCATCTACCCAATCACCCACCCAATCACCCACCCAGACACCCACCCAGCCGACCACCCAATCCCCCACCCAATCACCCACCTAATCACCCACCCAATCACCCACCCAGTCACCCACCCAATCACCCACCCAGTCACCCACACACAAAGAGCAAAATTCTAGGAAAAATCCCTTTCACCACAGGAAAAGGTCCATGTTAACACCTTTGACCACTATCAAGGCAGAAAATAGCCCAATCAAATCACGCCAGCAACCGTTTTCCCCATTAGCATTCAAGGCTGATGGATCAAGACTGACATATTAGGACTGACAGGACAATAAACTGGAATCCAACGCAGTGACCAACAAAGCTAAAAACAAAAATGAAAAATTCGCCTTTTACATGGAACTGGGGCCAAATGTTTATGCAATCTGTGCAACATTGCGCTGTAAAGCAAGAGAAAGTCACTCGTAATCAGCAAATCATGTGAAAGAATGTCTGTCCAGCCAGCCCATGATGACATGGCTGATGGGGTGGCACATAGCCTAGCAGTCAACCGCCTTGGGCCAGAAACCGAAAGGTCGCTGCTTCTAATGCCTGAGCTGACAAGGTTAAAAAAAAAAAAAAAACTTGTTTTGCCCTTGAGCAAGGCACTTAACACTAATTGAACCCTGTCCAGTCACTCTGGATAACAGCGTCTGCTAAATACGTTGAATGAAAATGACATTATGACTGACAGGCAGAACCATAAAATGTAATCCATGTCATTTAACCAAAAAGCTAAAGACGAAAATGCATTTTACATAGAAGTGGGGCCCTTGTTTTTTTGTATTCTGTGCAACATTCTACAGGAAAAAATAAATTAATGCTAATTATGTGTTATTGCTGAACAACTCATTTTACAATCACAACAATCATCATTGATTGACTGCTGGCTGCAATGAAAGAATGGATATCAATGTAATCTTGATACCCAGGGGCTGAGAGCTGTGTCTCCAGGACACACTCAGATGAACTGTCCATCATAATACTAGAACTATGGACACATTACTTTGTATTGCTTTAAAATTAATTACATTTATCAAAACATCAACAACAAAACCAAAAGAAAAAAATACAATACAACGTCCCCATAGAGCCGATGGAAAATTTTTGGCAACATAGTGGAGAGACTATAAAGAGAAACACGCTGCAGCTGTCTTCAACAGGCTCGGCATCTACCTTCCAGACAAACTGATTGAAAAATGTTTCCCGGTCTTCATGTCTTTCCCAGTTCCAAGGCACCTGATACTAGCAACATAAAAGTTTACATATACAACAGTCTACCTCACACACAGACTGATCAGAGCTTGTATCCTGTCCTTAAGCACCATTATATCCCTTTAACTGAACAGCAACACCGCTGCAAATTTTTATATTGTGAAAGTCTTGATGAACGTCTGTCAATCGCTGAAGAGAGTATTGCTATTATAGGTCTTCTGGCTTATTTACATTACGAGAGAGAATAAACGCCAGATAGACTCATAACAATTTCCATAGCGTTTGAATTTACACCAGCATGTTCGAGACGCTCCATGCAGGAGTGTGAGAGCATCAATCGAGGGGAAATCCAGTGATATGCATGCACATAAACTTGATACAGATCCGACACAATTGTCTTCACACTTTCAAACTTCAGGGGGGGCCAGTTCGAAAATGTGGCACACTTTACCTCGGAAGGTGGCGCCTCGAGTTACTGATATCTGCGAGTTTACACAAAGAAATAATTAGGGGTGAGGATATATCTAGCCTTGCCTAATGTAAATAAGCCCTTTGTCTTCAGAGATGTATAGAGATTCTAATCTCAGCCCACCATGATCAGGTCTTCTCACATGGAAACATCCTGCTGGCTACTGGGATGGTCAACCAGTCTGCCTGGATGAGAGTTAACCAGTCTGCCAGGATGAGGGTTAACCAGTCTGCCTGGATGAAGGTCAACCAGTCTGTCTGGATGAGGATTAACCAGTCTGCCTGGATGAGGGTTAACCAGACTGCCTGGATGAGGGTTAACCAAACTGCCTGGATGAAGGTTAACCAGTCTGCCTGGATGAGGGTTAACCAGACTGCCTGGATGAGGGTTAACCAAACTGCCTGGATGAAGGTTAACCAGTCTGCCTGGATGAGGGTTAACCAGACTGCCTGGATGAGGGTTAACCAGACTGCCTGGATGACATGTTCTCAAGCAGGGGCCGGATTGAGTTATTTATATGGTGCGCTGCTTCTCTCCCTCTCTCTCACACTTTCCTCTTTCACTCTCTTTCCTTTCTCTCTCCCTCCATCTCTCTTCTCTCTCTCTCTCTCTCTCTCTCTCTCTCTCTCTGCCACTGCTCTCTGTATCAGCTGACAACGTGGAGGAGAGAAGGGGGAGGTGTCTCTCTGCCATGTTCCTGTGTCCCTGCGTATTCACTGCTCTACTAGGAGAGTGGCACTGCTGAAAGCATAAAGAGGGAGGGAGGGAGGGATCAAAAGAGGACGAGAGACAGAGTTGTAGAGAGAGAAGTAAAAAGTCTGAGATATACCGGGGAGGGGGGGGGGCGAGTGCTAGTCTTTCAAGGTCACACAGAGGAGAGAAGGCCCTGTCTATGTGTGTGTGTGTGTGTGTGTGTGTGTGTGTGATGAAGAGAAGGAGAAGAGGAAGATGATGAAGAGGTCTAAATAGTGACAGCTGAAGGAGGCAGCTGATGGGGTGAGATACTGAAGGGTTTATGAGAGGGAGAACAGGGGCAGAGGAAGGAGAGGAGAGAGAGGAGATAAAGGGATGAGAGAGGGAGCAAGAGAGGAGAGAGGAGAGAAATGGATGAGGGAAAGGGAGCAAGAGAGGAGAAAAAGGGATGAGAGAGAGGGAGCAAGAGAGGAGAGACAGGAGAGAAAGGATTAAGGGAGAGTGGGAGCAAGAGAGGAGAGACAGGAGAGAAAGGGATGAGAGAGACTGGGAGCAAGAGACTGAAAGAAAGGGATGAGAAAGAGGGAGCAAGAGAGGAAAGAAAGGGATGAGAAAGAGGGAGCAAGAGAGGAAAGAAAGGGATGAGAGAGAGGGAGCAAGAGAGAAAAGACAGGAGCGAAAGGGATGAGAGAGAGATGGAACAAGAGGAGAGAAAATAGAGAATATTTGATGGAATTATTCTATTTTACAGCCTTGAATTTAATATTTCATAGAGATGGAGGGATAAATGAAGGAGAGTCTGAGAGAGAAGGAAAGCGAGGAGAATAAATACTATATTATATAATACGTCATGGAGAGGGAGCAACGGAGGGAGAACAGAAGGAGAGGTGAAAGGGGAGAGCCATAGCTCTCCATAATAACGTTGGGATGCTCCACATATTCTGTGCATTGCTCAGGCCAATGATGGAGCCTCTTATTGTATAGACATCACTGATGCTCCATACTCACTGACTGCCACTGTATAGTGGTAGAGGGGGCTGTGGTTGGTCACATGACGGTGTGTGTGTGTGTGTGTGTGTGTGTGTGTGTGTGTGTGTGTACTGTTATGCAACAGTTCCATAGTGTTCTGCACTCACATTGCTGTGTACTTCTCTCTCGTTCTACCTCCTCCTCTTTCTCTCTACCTCCCTTTCTTTCTCTATTGGTATATTTGAGTCCCTCCCTGTTATATATATATATATATATATATATATACACACAAATGTTAATATAGATATATTTAGACATACATAACGTGTATATATACTGTATATGTATATAAATAAAGAGGGAGGGACCCTAACATACCATTAGAGAAAGAGGTATTCAGACTCTTTATTCAGTACTTTGTACTACTTTGTAGCACCATGGATAAAAATCACAGCTTTGAGTCTTCATAGCCTCTACCAGCTTTGAATACCAGAATTTGGGAAGTTTCTCCCATTCTTCCTTGCAGATCCTCTCAAGATCTGTCAGATTGGATGGGGAGCATTGGTGAACTGCATTCTTAGGTCTGCCCACAGATGTTCGATGGCTTTTAAGTCTGGGCTTTGGCTGTGCCACACAAAGACATTCCCAGACTTGTCCTGGAGCCACTCCAGCATTGTCTTGGACGTGTGCTTCGGGTCGTTGTTTTCAGCGCTTAATTTGTCAGATGGGGCGGTCCCAGAACACACAGGAGTGTGAGGGGGAGAGTGGTTCGGCGGGCTCCGAGGAACGGAACAGTTGAATAACACAAAGTCGTAACGGTCTTACGGGAGATTGTTGTCACATGTAGCACACAGCCAGTACTTGCCAGAAATTCCTGCAGTCCCTTTAATGTTGCTGTAGGCCTCTTGGAAGCCTCCCTGACCAGTTTTCTTCTCGTCTTTTCATCAATTTTGGAGGGACGTCCAGTTCTTGGTAATGTCTCTGTTGTGCCATATTTTCTCCACTTGATGATGACTGTCTTCACTGTGTTCCATGGTATATCTAATGCTTTGGAAATTCT
>JACXGI010011742.1:0-12425 GCA_016801175.1 Esox masquinongy | reverse complement strand
GCTCTCTGCGGACCATGGCTTTTGCTCTGAGATGCAACTGAGAAAATGTCAGGAAAATCCTACTAGAACAGCTGAACTTTATTTGTGATTAATCAGAGTCACTTTAAATGATGGCAGGTGTGTCATGACTTCTATTTAACATGAGTTTGAATGTGATTGGTTAATTCTGAACACAGCCACATCCCCAATTATAAGAGGGTGTGCACACTTATGCAACCAGGTTATTATAAGGTTTTTATTTTTCCCCCTCGAAGATTTCAGTTTGTTTTTCAATTGAATTGTTCACATTATAGGTCACATTAAAAGTGGGAACATTTCTGACATGATTTATCTTTGTTTCATTCTTTTACATCACAAAAACCTGGCATTTTAACAGGGGTGTGTAGACTTTTTATATCCACTGTAAATGGTTTATCCAAAATGGATGAAAATACTTTCAAATTCAAGGTGACAGTCTACTCTTAAAACTAGTAGTCAATCTCTCATTTGAAATCCAAAGTGCTGGAATAAATAACCAAAAAAAGCATTACGTTGCTTTGGTTAGCACATATTGTGGTATTTTACCTTAACAATACTGGAGTGTATCAATGTTTCATTTGACTTATTTTTGGTCTTTATGATCTCAGGGAAATAGGTACCTCTAATGCGGTCATACATTTGAGTGGAGGTAAGGAAGTGCAGCTCCATTTCCACCTCATTTTGCGGTCTGCCTATGGTGGCCTTTCTTGATTGCAAGGCCATGTTCACTAAGTATGAACACTCTATGTCTCTTTCGCTCTCTGTCTATTTCCCAAGTAATGAGGAGTCTGTATAGTTAGGTCAGATGGAATCTTTATGAAGTAAAATAAACTCCTCTTTCTCTTTTTACACAATAACCTTGACTTCCATTAGACTTTAGACTTCCATTAAGGTCTACACTTATCCCTCTCTCTGTCTTTTACTCTTCCCACCACTCCCTGCCCGTCTTTCACTAATTCTGTGCCCCTCTCTCCATCTCTATCTCCCATCAGAACAGAGAAGACAGAGGCCTAACTAAATCCTTCCCTGATTCCAGGTGCTTCAATGAAAGGTCTAATTACATCTTTCTGACTGTTGTATTGTAATCCTCCTGACTTCAGTGATCCCACACACTACAGTCCAACCCGCATCCTATCACCTAAGTAGTACAGTACTTTTGACCATGGGCCCATAGGGGATAATGTGTGATTGGGGCCACATCCTAACACTCCCCCACAGTTTAATTTACTACATTAATCTGTATTATAAATCACAGCATTTAACCCTCTGTCCCTCTGTTTGATTAAGTACAGGATACATAAACGGTGTTGTATAATGACCTTTGCCCCCGTGGCATCACTCCATGAGTAAACAGACATCAGACACTTCCTGTCAGAGACCTACAGAGACAGGTCGTAACATAACATACCTTACGATGTGGGTGACTGTCTTGGCTTCTGATCACAGCCTTTCAAACTACTGGCCGAAATTTAACAGACTCCTCAATGCATCTTAAAGTGTTGAGTGAGTCAATATGTTTCGTGTTCTCGGTTGCACTGCATTTACCAGCTGAGCCATACTGAAATGGATTAGACCATTTAGGACAAAATAGAACCATACAGAACCACACTGGACCATTTAGAAAAAAACAGAACCATACAGAACCAGCCTAGACCATTTAGGACAAAACAGAACCATACAGAACCACACTATATCATTTAGGACAAAACAGAACCATATAGAACCACACTAGACCATTTAGGACAAAACAGAACCATACAGAACCACACTGTACCATTTAGGTCAAAACAGAACCATACAGAACCACACTAGACCATATAGGACAAAACAGAACCATACAGAACCACACTACACCATTTAGGACAAAACAGAACCATACAGAACCACACTGGACCATTTAGGACAAAAAAGAACCATACAGAACCACACTGGACCATTTAGGACTAAACAGAACCATACAGAACCACACTAGACCATTTAGGACAAAACAGAACCATACAGAACCACACTGGACCACTTAAGACTAAACAGAACCATACAGAACCACACAAGACTATTCAGGACAAAACATAACCATACAGTAACATACTGGACCATTTAGGACTAAACAGAACCATACAGAACCACACTGAACCATACAGGACCATATAGAACCATACAGTACCCTACAGAACTTCATTAGACCATACTGGACCATGCAGAACCACGTAGGTCCAAATAGGACCAGACAGAACGGGATAGAATAGGAACATACAGGATCACAGCTGCTATAAAAGCTGTAGTATCTCAAGCTCTGTAGCTAGATCTTAATAGATGGATAATCTTTGAAGTATTTCCCCAGAGTCATCACTGTCTCCTGGACAGCATGTCGTTTTAAAAGAGCTCCTGAATATCCACTTCCCGCACCGTAGTGAAGCTGCAGGAGGAGAGAGGTGTAGGAGCTTTGTCTAAAAGTCTTTATTAAGCGTCAGGTCAGAAGTAGGACATCTTTAGATATATTAAATAATCCCACGGATATTAGCTCTCCACATCCATGGACATGGTGAAAGAAAGAGTCCGAAACTCATTTCAACAGCTCTCCCATCGCTCAGCCTCGTCCCCCGGTCCCGCGCCTCATCCCCATCCCTCATCCCGCTCACTCCCTCCCCTCTCTCCTTTTCAATTAATCTCCCAAACAGACCTGGACATTAGAGCCACGTCCCAGCCGCGGGTGTGGCGATCCCGCAAATTATTGGAAATTATATTAGTGAACAGCCGTGAAGGGAGGACATCATCAATTTCACCGGCAGGGCCGCGACGGCGGCAGGGAGAGGGGGCACCACGTTGGCACTCCGGCACGGCCTCCCAACCGGGCTCCAGCTCATCCCTTCAGTGGAGCCAGGCAGCAACACTTTGATGTATTGGTTTTATACCAGCAGTCATCAAAACACGGCCCGGGAAAGGAAGACATTTGCAATCACTTTGAAGTAATAAATGGTGGCCTTAAAAAATACGTAAAGACACTTTTTCAACCCTCCTCCCCATGAACAGTGGCCGCGGATCAGTAGGGATCACTGTGACTGCCTCCCATCCCCTAGGCTGTAATTTGGAACAGTTGTCATAGTTGTAGATGTACAGTAGAGCAGATAATTATAGATGTAGCAGTTGTAGCATAATTGTTGTAGTTACAGATGTAGTAATTATATATTTATTAGTTGTAGAAAAAAGTGGTTATAGATTTGGTGTGTTATAGATGTTGTAGTTATAGATTTAGTCCGGCAGAAGACGTGACGTGAAATGAAAAGACCTGTTAATGCTTTCAGTGGCATCTGGGTCCATGAATCTCTGATCCAGTATGGAAGTCATTTCTCTCCACAGACGGCACTGAAAGGGCCTGTAGCCTGGGAAGGTAATGTTTGGTTTCACCCTCAAGGATACAATCCACCATTCAGACGTTTCAATGAAATGGTGACTCAAGAGAAAGTGTTGGTTGTGAAAACGTTCCCTATGTAGTGCAATACTTCTCACTGGACTATTTTGACACTGTAAGGTTCACTAGAGCTGTGGCGAAACGCAGTGGTTGGACCTAGGTCTTCTGTGTGGGAAAATATCCTCCAAAACACTGTATTGAACTGAGTAATCAAGAAAAATCACAGAATCACTGCATCACCTCATTTACAGTGCACTTCACTAATATTGACACCCTTGGAACATATCAGCAAAAAGGCCTGTGAAATCAAAATCTTTGTTTATCAACTTGATCTTTCATTCAAAATATTAACGAAAAATGTCTATTACCAGTTCAGAACATGGTACACCTGTACTAACATAACAGCAACAGTGATGGGCACTAATTATGTGACAGTCCTTTGGTGACAGAGCCCATATCAACTCCATGTAGACTAGGAACATTTTATAAATCAGATTTACCAAGCTGATAGAAACCAGAAGAGGAACCAGGAAAGCCTAATGCAGCCGGCCCGGAATTCGAAGGGACGAATGTTGTTGCCCTTGCGGAATGTGAACCAGGGTCTCCCATGTGAGAGGCTGTGTCTTTAACCACTACGCCACTAAGCTATACGTGCGCTGAGTGTCGGTATAGCGTCTCAACATTTTGTCACGCATTAACATCACGCCAAGTTTGAATATTTTGCTAGACACCAATAAGCATTGTGTTAAAATGTCTAACGTTTCTCATTAAGTTTACCTCCACCACAAATAGCATCTATGAACTGTATGGCTTTTGCCACTGGCCGTTATAACAGCTTATTTGCCAGTAATAGGCCTACTAATATTTACTAACTTACTACTTGGAATAGACATAAAAATTGAGCAATTGCTAGCGAGACTAAAGATGGACTTTACACTGCCAAAGCTGTTTCATTTCATGGCACAACAACGTTAGTTTTTCTTTCATTTGTGAATGACACTGATACAATAACTATCAATATAGGTAAAGATAACTGACTTTTTCGTCAAGTGAAAAGACGAGAGAATCATCAAGGGAAACCCCTCCTCTTTTACTGCCCAAGGGGTTACAATCTATATTACCCAAAAAAGCATGCACGGATGCGTACTTCAAAAATCCCCCAGAAAATGTCACAATATAACTGTAAACAGTTTTATTCTAGGCTTACTATAATGTAGCTACTGAAGGTTGTAGCCAGCAAGTGAACTGTAAAAAAAAGAACTGTAAGACCTGATGATAACTTCACACGTAACCTATTGTTGAAAGTTCATATTCTAAAAGTCTAAAAGGCAGATCTTGACAAAATAGCCAATACAATTGTTGAAAACACCTGCTAGAGCAGCTCAATCAACTCAAAAAGTGTGCGCAAACAAGGCAAAAGCTAGATATTCGCTCTCAGTAACTGGCGTGTTTCCCGGCCCTCTAGAGGGCATTACGCGTTACTTGCCTCCTCCAAAAACAGTCCAAATCATTGCAATTTAAATTATGATTGGTTGATTCTGCTTTCATTTCAAAATGCTGCTGCAATCGAGTTGATGGCAGTGACTTGGGCAAGTGCATTCTGTGCAAATCCTGAAGGCCTTTCTGTCTACCCAGAGAATACCTAAAAACAAATTCTGATTGGATGTCCTTTTCACTTTGGTATTATCCCTTCGGTTTCCAACACAAATTCAATAAAATTAAGAAAGAAATATGACATCAACAAAACAGTAATGAAATAATACAAAATGATAATAAATAAAAAAGATCTCTTTGTACTAATCCTCCGGCCTTCTCTGAAGGGGCTCTGACAGTTGTACACAGCACACTAGGCCCTGGTAAAATGACTGCCCTATACAGACAATATGAAACAATGTCATATGCAGAACCTGTGGTATTTAGACCTCCCCTCTCCTCCCCCTCCCTCCCCTCCACACTTCCCCTCCCCACCATCTTGTGTCCTCCCGCAATCAACCTCGTACAATATTCAGCCCCTGCTCATCAAAACAGCATCAGTTAGTAAATTATAATAGAAATAAACACACTGAAGGTCTTCATTTCAGCCACTCTTCCATCCCTTCCCCTTGATCCCTGACAGCTCAACAGATGCACATCTGTAAAGTCAAGACAATAAGGGCCAACTCCGTTTTTGCTACACCCAGCAGGGTCCTAACTCCATACACACATTATTCTGCTACACACAGCAGGGTCCTAACTTCATACACACACTATTCGGCTACACCCAGCAGGGCCTTAACCCTATACACACATTATTCTGCTACAGCCAGCAGGGTCCTAACTTCATACACACATTATTCTAATACACCCAGCAGGGTCCTAACTCCATACACACATTATTCTGCTACACACAGCAGGGTCCTAACTTCATACACACATTATTCGGCTACACCCAGCAGGGTCCTAACTCCATACACACATTATTCTGCTACACCCAGCAGGGTCCTAACCCTATACACACATTATTCTGCTACACCCTGTAGTGTCCTAACCCTATACACACATTATTCTGCTACACCCAGCAGGGTCCTAACTCCATACACACAATATTCTGCTACACCCTGTAGGGTCCTACCTCCATAAACTGATTGTTCTGCTACATCCAGCAGAGTCCTACCTCCATAAACTGATTGTTCTGCTACATCCAGCATGGTCTTAATTCCATCCACCCTTTCCTATTAGCTCTCTGACCTATGCGGATCTGTGAGGTCAAAGCAATGAAGAAGAAGTCTGGAAGATGACATTTGTATTTTGGACATTTAGCAGACGGTGTTCCCCAAAAGACCTAGTTCTACATTGCATATCTCTATCAACACCTTTCAGATCTGCAAATATGGAAGGTCAGGGCCAAGGGGAGACGCTGAACGGGGACAAGCTGTCAGGAACGGCCCTAAACTGCGTGACTTTGGTGGGGGCATAGTGACGCCTGGGGAGAAAGGGTTTGGTTGCAGACATCTGTAATGCTTGAGCCTGATAGCTGTCCAGCCATCTGTCTATCCACCAATGGGACAGGGGCTTAGCACCCGGCGGGCCAGCAGACAGCCAACCAGAAGGGCAGGTGTTGTTCCTCTTCGGCGTGTTCCACTGGTGGTGCCGATGATTGTGGTAATTGCTGATTTTATATGCGTCCACAATCGTACTCTACACCCCAGACAGTGCATTGCTTTGGGTTCTGGTTGAAAGCAGGGCACTGCTATAGGGCACTAGTTGGAATGCGGTCTCTTTGACAATGAGTGTGATATTCAATGGTTTACATTAATTAGATTTTTTTTTTTAAATGAGTCCAGTGACATTAAGCATATAATGTGCTTTTCTTTCATACATTATCTAGAAGTGGCTCAACAAACGGCAGCATTTTTATTAAATGAACATCAAAAAGATACCTAGTTGACTGAAATAAACAAACTACTCGTCCCAGTGGGAAGGATATTGTTTGGAATAGGTATGTCGGTCGTTTCATTTCAGATGCTATCCAACTTCTCCAAGGTTTACTATTATTTGTCAGACAAAGTATTCCACACAAATCGAGCAGCTGCAGTGAATGTGTCTGGTGATAGAGAACTCAACTGTGCAATCCAAACAGCTTTTTAAGATGAGACGACCCTGAAACATAAATAATTTCTCATCTCCAGCTATCTAACCTTCAAATGTAATTCAGCATTTCTGCCAATTCAACCTGGACAGCTTCCAAACCTTGGTAAAGTAATTTTTATAGGTAAAGTTTAGTAGAAAGTTGAGGCCAATTTTGAAAGAGACATCAAATCACACACTGTTCTGCAGTACATCAAATCACACACTGTTCTGCAGTACATCAAATCACACACTGTTCTGCAGTACATCAAATCACACACTGTTCTGCAATACATCAAATCACACACTGTTCTGCAGTACATCAAGTCACACACTGTTCTGCAGTACATCAAGTCACACACTGTTCTGCAGTACATCAAATCACACACTGTTCTGCAGTACATCAAATCACACACTGTTCTGCAGTACATCAAATCACACACTGTACTGCAGTACATCAAGCCACACACTGTTCTGCAGTACATCAAATCACACACTGTTCTGCAGTACATCAAATCACACACTGTTCTGCAGTACATCAAATCACACACTGTTCTGCAGTACATTCAGCAGATTGCTTCTATGGGCCTGGTCAAAAGTAGCTCCTTATACAGGGATCCAGGTAATGTTTTGAGAAGCCCCAAGAGAATTATTTCTCAGTTGAGATAGAAGAGACTGAGATAGAGATAAAGAAAGACAGAGGAACATACAGGGAGAGGGAGAAGAGAGAGACAGAGAGAGAGAACCTGTCCTCTGTCGTCAGTGATTGTTGTAGAGGAGATTGTCAGGTTGACACATGATCAAGCCGTTTGTCCTGGAGTCTCTGCTAATCCTCTAGGGCCATAATCAATATGGTCCCCACACTATCTCTCTACCCTGTTCTTTTACCCCACATCCTATCCTCTCTCTCTCTCATTTTAATTAAACTTGAATTGCTTTATTGGCATGACGTAACTACGTCAATATTACCCAAGTGTATTTTGGAAATAGTTGTTCATTTACAATATAATATTAAAGTAATAACTAATCAAGATTGCCAACAGAACAATCAGCAGAACAATAAAAATCTCCCCCTATTCTCTCTCCCCTCTCTTTCCTCTCTCTCCTCACTTGTCCTCTCTTTCCCCCCTCACTCCCCCATCATCTCTCCTCTCTTTCCTCTCCTCTCTCCCCCATCATCTCTTTTCTCTTCCCCCCTCTCTCCCCCATCTCTCATTTCTCTCCTCTCTATCGTTCACCCCACCTTGAGATGTGTTGTGAATTCTAAAGCCGGCATTGCACTGGGCTACCGGCTAGGGAACCTCCCGTTGCGCCGGGACACAATCAACCAGCAATTAGCTGTCAATTACCTAGCAACGACCTGTCAGTCATCAGCCATGTGCTCATGTAATGACAGAGGAACCAAGTAATGTACAAAGTATGTGCAATACAATAGGACTGAGAAGTGTGTGTGTGTGTGCGTGTGTGTGTGTGTGTGTGCGTTATCCATATATATGTCTACATGTAGGGACCTGATGTCCCTACACAGACAGAATTTTCTTTTCAGGTCCCCTGTGGGAAAAATGCAATTTCCAGCTAAGAGTTTAGGTTTCGGGAGAAATTCACAATTGTGCATATTGTTGAAATTGGGGTTACTTTTAGGTTTAGGTATTACCGGTTAGGTCTATACCCAACTGGTTAGTGTTAGGTGTTAGGGCTAGGATACGTTTAGGCATCACATTTAAGCTATTAGAGTTAAGGTTAAAGTTAAGTTAGGTTAAGGTTAGAGTTAGGTTAAGGTAATGGATACGTTTATGGCCAGGGAATAGGAAACAGGGATTTTTTTTTGGAGGGGTGTCAGGATTAGGTCTCAGGTCCCCAAAAGGATAAAAAGACAAACATGTGAATATTCGTGGTTATATAAGTGAAGGCAAAAACGTCCCAAAACAATAGTTAAACCAGGAAAAGTTTGATTTGTCGGGCCCTTTTTTGTCCCCATTAAAAGATATTTTGGCTTAATTGTGGGGTTTTAGGGATCAATTACAACTGGGATTAGGCTTAGAATATGGGTTAGAGGCCTAGGTTATGTGTGTGTGTGTGTGTGTGTGTGTGTGTGTGTGTGTGTGTGTGTGTGTGTGTGAGAGAGACAGAGGGCGAGAGAGAGAGTAAGAGAGAGAGAGTAGTAGCAGAAGACTATTTATAAGAATACAATGTGCTACCAGTTCACATCAACTCATTCCTCGTCTGCATTTCTCTCCTGGTCCAGAAAGACGTTTCTGTCTCCGGGGTTTCATTGGCAAGTGGAAGGTTTACAGTTACACACGCACTGATGCACTGCACAGGTTAAATGCGCTATCACCAGTACAGCCCCCTATCAATGCAATATCGTGCAATCCTCGGTCTCTGTCATTTGGCAAATTACATGTTTTCAGTGGAAAAATGTGCTGTGTCCCCCACCCCCAACGAACACTGGTAGTGGTATATTGAACATATCAGTCCCATCAGAAGGGAACAAAAACAGTGCTCCTCGTTTCTCTCTTACGCTCGCCCTCCGCTAGCAGCAGGTGTTATCGTTCACTAGTACAGCAGCTACAGACCTGCAGGTCTCTTAGGTGATGATTGCAATAATCCCCCAGCCCACTGCAAATTAACGCGACACGGCCTGGACAGGGAGACACTAGGGTACAAGGTGTTGCACTGGACAATCCCCGCAAATCACACATTCGTCACGCCTCCGAAACACGTGGGATAGATTACTCCTAATAAATGTATATTTCTTTCACGTTCTCTCCCTGATCCAGGCGTTCTCCATGTCTCTTCTGTCTCTCTCCGTCTCGGTCTCTTTCGGAAAAGCGATCTGTGAAGCTTTTTCTGCCAAATGTCGGCGTCTGGAGAGGACAGGATATCCTAGTTTCCTTTACAACACACATACTTGGTCATCGTTGTGGATGCCGTGTGACCTTGTGTTTGGTTGTCCTTTACAAGTGAATAGATGTCAAAACGCAAACGGTCGGGGCGGGCAGACATTAAATATCCGAACAACAAGTAGCATTGCTATATATTCAGATTCAAGGAGCACTGCACAGAAAGAATAACAGGAGGTGGGCTATAAATAACGCTGACATTTTTGTGAAAATATAAATGCATTTGACAAGAGTACAGCCTGCGCTTCCACAATGACAAACATGTGTGCCATTACTATCAATGACAATAGGTTGTAGCCTAAAATATTCAGTACACATGGCCGTGACAATGACCCTCCGGTTATCCCCAATAAATAACAGCGATTAGCACGCCAGTGCCCTCTCACAGAGCGGGTTTACCCCGCGTGCAAATACACACATTGAAACTGACAGCCAAATGAGTGCTCTCCGTAAAGAGTGGAGAAATTCTTAAAATATTCTTACCTTTGCTATTGCCTTCCTCCCTGTTCAAATACATGGCTATAA
Source organism: Esox masquinongy (assembly GCA_016801175.1). Classification (NCBI taxonomy): domain Eukaryota; kingdom Metazoa; phylum Chordata; class Actinopteri; order Esociformes; family Esocidae; genus Esox; species Esox masquinongy. The sequence continues at coordinate 1,964 of JACXGI010011742.1, read as the reverse complement.
ATTCACTTATGGGCTATCTAATGGCGTTGTGTCACCGATTACGCTGATTGATAGTCCTCTTGCCGTCGGGAGAACACAACTCCTCACTGAATCCGGGTTTTGTTGTAGAGGTGTATTGTCTTGTTGCTCCGCGAGAGTGCGTGCGCGCGTGCTTCAATAGCCTATCCTCCTCCCAGGCAGCGCTCGAGCAGGTAGCTATAGTGGGTTTGTCAGCGTCTCTCTCTCACTCTCTCTCCGTGACGCTCAGAGAAAAAGCGGCGGGAGAAGTCTTCCTTGTGAACAGTCTTGGGATGGAAGCATGCTCAGATGCGCTCATATGCTGGTCGCGAATTGTACCATATATCCCTGCTTTTCTGACACAAATAGTGATCGTGGACGTTATAACTGCCCAGATTAGCTCATTCAACGTCTCTTGGCTCGTTTTACAACTGTTGGAGTCATGAAAGGCAACGCTTTAAGTAGTTATTGGAGTGATTGTTGCGTGTTCTGATTGTTGCGTGTTGTGATTGTGTAATTCCTAAGCAACGTTAAACGGGCATTTCAGAAAAGAAATGTAACTTTGAAGTGTAGTCCGTAATGATAATGCACAACTGTGCTACCGCAGTGGTTGGTTTGAAGGGAGGGGTTGGGGTTTGGAGTGGCAGGTTGTCACCTCACCTATACACCAAATCGTAACCGCGCACGGCATATTCAGCATTAATTCCCGGCCGGCGATATTAATGCAAATTGTAAGAGGTTAATGTGTATTTGTTACCTAACCACGCAGGAGAACACGTGCACATGAGTTCGACCACCTGTTCAGCGCTGGTCCGAGGTTTTGGAAATTAAATTTTTTTATCTTCAATTTCTGGCGAAATCACGTAGAATCTTAAGTGCGTTGATGAGTATTACCAGTGAGCACTGCCATGAATAAATTAGATTATTTAAATATGGCATACATCATATCGAATCAAATGTATTTATAAAGCTCTTCTTACATCAGCAGTTAGCACGAAGTACTTAAAAAGACACCCAGCCTGAATCGCCGGAAGAGCAAGCAACAACCAGAAACTGTAGTCACAGTTTGAGGAAAGTGTAGATGATAACTGGCGTCAACGGACGTCCGCCATTCAATCGACACTGACAAAAAGGGGTTCCAAAAAGTCAATTAACCTGTCCCCAAAGATGAACCCTTTAAATAACCAATTTTGGTTTAATTTAGAACCCTTTCTACATATGATACTACGTGGAACCCAGACGTGTTCTACTTGGAATCAAGAATGGTTCTTCTAGGAATGGGTACAGACAAAGAACCCTTTTGGAACCCTGTTTTTACAGAGTGTAATAGGGTAAGCAGGGTCTTGTCAGTTATCGATTTTAGTCCATTGATGTATTTTCGTCAGTTATCTATTTTAGTGTTCTGTGATCTCAGATTTTAGTCTTTAACCTTGAATACAATCGTAATGATACCTATCTCTGATTCCATCTGATGTCCGGTTCTCTACGGCTACTCTAATAGAGTTCCTGGCATGATGCCTTCTAAGATTAGATGCACGCAGTCCCTTTACTTACTCAATCGGTTACACACAACAGCGCCTGTACCTGTTAGACTGGATGCATTTGGGTGGCGTCACTGTCTTTCACTCTTCAGAAAACAGATTTGTCTAATATCACCCAGTGCAAGCATCCTCCCTGAAGCTGATGCCGTGTGTGTCCGTGCGTGTGTGTCCGTGCGTGTGTGTTTGTGTGTCTGCTGCACGTCCAGCCGTCTATCCCTCTGTTTGCATGGTTATTGTCCGGCATTAGGTGGATATTAAGGTCAGTGTGGCCTTGCTGCTTCTTCCAGCCATTGGGAATACAGGTCTGGCGCTGCTTAGCACCGTTCTCAAAAAGAGATTTAGCATTTTGTTTGACTTTGACCTGGCATTGGGCCTGTTATTTCATTGACCTGGCATTGAGCCTGTTATTTCATTGACCTGGCATTG